>CAAKHF010025133.1:20698-42427 GCA_901007745.1 Hippocampus kuda | reverse complement strand
GAACACTCTAAATTGTCCTTAGGTGCGAGTGTGAGCACGAATGGTTGTCTGTCAATGTGTGCCCTGCAACTGGCTGCCTACTGCCCGAAGACAGCTGGGATAGCACCCTTGTGAGGATAAGCGGATCAGAAAATGGATGGATGGAAATACTAACTGTGCTGACATATATTTACCCAAACACTATTTCAAAGGTTAACCCTGACATGCACCCTGTAACCTCATAAAATGGTAAATTGTCCACTGTAGTAACCGCTGTCCCTGAAAGCGTTAAAGAGCCATTGGTGGTACAAAAAAAAAACAATTGCAGTAGGTAGAAATAAATCTGCATACAAATTTATCATCGTGGCGAACGGTTTCTGCCATGAAGCATTATGAAATGTCAGTTTTGACCAAAACAGGCCAAGTCAAATCTATCGAACCTATTTTCACATCCACTTTCAATCTTGAGGCTGCAAGGTGTAGTGAAGCTACAGTAAAACACACTTCTCACAGTGTCAAGGGAGTTCGTAGATTTGCTCAAGAGATTGAGCAATTCTCTGACACATTGTAAACAATTACAGACCACATGAGGACTGACCATACAGACGGCGGCGATTTGCAACAAAATGAGTTCTCTGTATTAAGTCTAAAACACGTTAAGTACAAAAATATCACCGTCTAGCTGTTGAGACACTAAAGACTGAAAAGCAACATGATTTTTCTTCACTAATTTTATCTTTAGCCCAATCTTTCACAAATTCAGAATTCACAGTTGAATCCCAGCTCTGCACTAACTATAAATTTATGTTCAAAAGACCAAAAAAAAAAAAAAAATCCTACACAAAGAGACCAGAGAAACACGACGACTACTTTCTTGTGGTAGCCGGTTGTTTAGACACAAACGTGAAACTTAACACCGTGTCTGTATGTAATAAACATGCAAAAGCATTCATTGCCATCCTTGAGCCTGCCACCTGAAGCGTCGATGCCTTCCTCATCCAAGAAGGCACTTTCCCACCGACACCCCCTTCCCCAGCCCCTCCCTTTGCCCGCAACTTCTCCCCATCCTCCCAGCCTCCCCGCCTCCCTCCTTATTCCCATCATCTGCACAGCGAGCACTTCTGGCTCACATCGCTGCGAGCTAACGGGGCTGCGTCTGCTCCCTCAACGGCAGCGGGTAGGAAGCGGGCGTTGTTTTGGAAGGTAAGCCCCCTTCCGTCCTTTCTACCCTCCTTCTCCACTCTCTCCATCCCTGCTGTGACGCTCTTCCCCGCTCTCTTGTAGCCACCGCAGCCGCCATGGAGGATACGCTCACCTGCTGCAGCCAGGACGCCACCTTCTCTCAGGTGTTCGGGCGCCAGGGACAGCTGATGCAAGCCAGTGAGTTGACGTTTCCTTTCTATGTCACCTCCGGAGGGTTTGACGCCGCCTGCTGTAAAATGGGCAAACAAAGGACAAAAATGTTTAATTTACAAACGCTCGTAGTGTAATGTGAGATCATGTTGTCATCAATTTTGCACGACCCTCAGAGGACTTTTTAAAAGGTTCCCCATCGCTGCTCGACTGCACGCAAGTCCCCCCAGCCCCCGCCAACCTTCCCATTAGTCTCTTTTCTCATTTAGTTCATGCAACAGATCCCTCTCGACCATCATTGATGCTAAAGGAAGCTAGTAGGAGGAGCAGATGGCTTTTTTTCCGGAGTTCATTTAACATGATGCTGTACATATCTACATGAGTGGATGATGATTAATTGTATGCCTCTGAGCAGACATTATGCCATCTTATTTAATGTGTGTGTCACGCATCGATCGGAATGGCGCACGAGCCGCTGTTCACAAGAACAATTCGAATACAAATTGACATTGGAATGTACAAGAGTGCAATTTTCGGTTCACATGATGAGCAAAATGTCTTATTTTGGTCAATTGTATTACTTGCATTGTGTCCAGATAACATAAGTGCTTAATCAGAGCAGTTCACATGTGTACATAACATTGTTGGATGAGACATGAAAAAATTGAAGTGATAAAGCCACAGTTATTTGCATTTTTAACTGAATGACTAATACTTATGCCACACTTGTTTGTTAGAATTTTGTGAAGCTGTCTTTTTGAACTCTTCAAAGACTGCAAAGTCAAAGCGTTTAGTCAGTTAACAATTCTAACTGAAGTCGGTAAATAAATTGTCGTTCATCTAAATAATGGTTCATTCACCTTTTATTTTAGCGTAAGTCTAACCTATTAGACAGGAGTGCCCGACAAGCGGCTCCTGGTCGAGCGGTAGTCCGCGGACTGGTCCTAGGTCAACCCCAGGGGAGTGTGATGGCAAATAAGGAAAGAAAAAAAAATAGTGTGTGTGCACGCGTTATTGATATTATCTATTTTTGTGTTAGTGTACACTGCACTGTAAGCATCCTATCAGTTTCACATCCATAAAAAAGTTATTTTTTTGGGGGGGGGGTGGTCACCTGCATCACAGGAAGTTAGCAGTCAGCAGTGTGCAATTCTCATTCCAAGTTTGTTTGATCTGCAATGCACCAATGGCATTGTCAAAGAATGGGGTTCTGGAGTGCCAGCGGTAGCATTTTAAAATGCTACACGCAAGCTACGATCATGATGTTTCTGCACTTGACGCACTACAAACGCATGTCCCTGCCTATCTGTGTCAGATCTTCCATTAAGGCACGCAGTGATTTACTTTGAATAAAAACTCAGTCTTGTCTTGTAACTTGGTTATTTTTCTGTTTCGTTCATGTTAGGGTCCGTTATGGCTGTTATTCATGGTGGCATGCGTGTGTGTCTGCATACATGTGCAGGGACGGGTCGATTGTGGGAGGCTGCCTGCTTGAAAAGTAGATCTTTGGTCAAAAATCGTTGGACGATAAGACCAAACCTGTACAATAAATATATTGTCTACTGTCATTGCAGATTACAGTTTGTTTGTATTTGTTAAAAAAATAAAAATTAAAAGATATTTGGTCAGAGGACCGGGAACAAATCATTTCAATACTGTGGCAGGGAAAATTGTGATTATTTTTTTCAAAATGAGTGCACCCTGCCTCCCCCTACTGCAGTATGTTATGTTACCATTTAGGAGACTAATCATGAATACTTACAAACAAGATGTTACTAAGTGGTTAGTTACGTAACTCTCATTTCTCGTTTGTTTGCACATTGGCAAGTCGAGGAGCAACTGATTGCGTTGAGTGTTTATACAGTATGCTGTATGTCTTCCAAATCATTCACCACAATAGAAATTGGGGCGGGTGCGTTAACGACCCAATTGCTGCACTACAGCATCGACTTAAGTTGGTAATAACTTTTATTGTGGTTCTCTGGAGCATGAAGATTGGTTTGGCACGAGGCAGATGAATCAATCTCACAGTGCAGGGTTTCAGGGCTCTGTGGCTTGAGTTTGAATTTCTTGGAGGGAGTCTATCCAGGTGAGACAGTGGCAGAAGACTGGGTCAAGCAAGCGAGGAGCAAAACCAGCAATGCGAGCAAATTAAACCACAACAACATAGTGTGATGGTCAAGGAAAAAGCGGCTTGCTACAAAGACTGGAAGTGGGCAAGAATAAAAGTGAATATGTGGATATTTTGTGAGGCTGGCTCACCCTCATTCACTCACTGACCCTACCGGGTGGACAGTGTACGTTGCTCATGTGCATATTTCGCCGTTTCATCCACACATAAAATTATAAATATAGTCACCGCGAAGTACTGTTGTATCATACAGTATATGTGTACTGTATAAACTATCTGTCTGGTTTCATGGCAGTTGGCTGGGTCTCGCTAGCTTAAAGCTCGGAAACTTTTTTGGGGTTGGTGCATTTTGATTGGTAAGGTGGTGTAAAACAATTGGCTGACCGCCCATGAAAGCTAGGCCGCACAAGGGTTCAGTCTGGTTCAGCCGGATCGCCCGGCTCGGTGTACGACAGGTTTTAGAGCTCCTCATTGCCTGCCATGAGTGCACGCATGTCACAGAGAGAAAGATGGGGGGGAAGTGGTGGGGCGGTCAGACTTGACAGATAGCGTGTGGATAGGGGCTTTGGACTACCGCGGCCGCTTGAGAGCGCCTCGTTGTCCTGACATGGAAAAGATCCACGACAACTCGGCAGAAGATATTCCAGCCACCGGAGGCTTTCAACAGTTACAGTGAAACTCCTCTACAACGAAACCTACATGGGCGAAAATCCCCCCTAATGTGAAAACATTTTCATGCATGAAAGCCATTCCTACTTTTCTGCTCCCCCTACGACGAAAAGTCCCCCTGTTCCGTTATACGAAATCTTTTTCTCTGCTCTTGTCTCGCAACGAGATTCACTGCAACGAAAACAAGCCTTCCGCAAAAGTCTAATCCAACAGCGACCTCTACTGCTTTGTTCGGAAATGGCAACAGCAACCACTACACTGGTTTACACATGTGCACTAGTCCAGGAATTATTTGTTATTGTTAGTTTCAGACGCAGCAAGAACATTGCACTGCTAAAATGGCTACAAAACGGACCTTTGGATGTCAAGCAGCTAAGACAAGAAGAGCTATGATGCTGGAAGAGAGGGTAAAAGTGATCAAAATGAAAGATGGAGGAAATAAAATGTGTGAGATAAAATTTGCTACAGTGAAAAACCCCCTGTTGTGAAAAATGTCTTGTTTCAAACATGATTTCGTTGTAGCGGAGTTTCACTGTACTGGATAGTTTCATGTCTCAACCATGTAGTTATTTGTCAACGTAACAAAAAAGCTACACAAATTAGCATCTTTAATTCCAGGACTTGTAGTGGTATCTGACTGACAGTTGACGTTGAGTAGATGGTTTCAGCACATTCAGCGGAGACACCCATAACTGTGACAGCTCATTGGGGCCACAATCTGACGATTTAAAGAGCCTTTTTTTTTTCCCCCTCCACAGGCAGCTCACCCCAAATTTGATTGGTTGTGTAACTTTACATTTGAGACGTTGGCAGGCATTTCAGAGACCTATTTGTACGAAAGCCATGAAAAAGTCATATTTCCATTTTACGCATCCCTCAGACATGGATCATCCCTGCATGATTCTTTCCACACATCAGCAGTTTGATGAGGAGTCCGCATCCCACGACGAGGGCATCATATTCATAATGCAGTTATATGAGGTGGTACGTAGGGAAACGCTGCAGAGGCTAAATTATTGACAAGTGGAGGCTATCGAGGTTTTCGGGAGCAACGTTGAATGGCTTCACTTGAAACTTGTAATGTCATGGCCCAAAAACAAAAAATCATAGTGTGGGAAGCCAAGAGGAGGCCTCTTGGGTGAAATTCTCAGCTGGTGCATCCGTCTCCATATGGAGCCTTTATGATGCATCCGTTACAGTTATTGCCAAAGAGAGGCGTCTCCGTGGAGGTTCAAAGCCAGAGCATCGCCGCTATTTTTACATTCTAAACGCCGTATGCTCCCTGCACACTTCATTAGATACACCTGTGCGCCCCGAATGACTTGTTAAATGTTGCTAATATATACCATTTGTATTCTGAATGCGTTTTAACCTTGTGGTGACCAGATATGTTGCTTTTGCAAGCATAATAAAAGCACGTTTAACGCACTCGATTGGCTTGGTCTCCGCTTGCTTTGACTTGGGTTTCGAATGAAGTACAGTACTTCCTTCATGGTCTGACCGTATCATCATTGGCTCGCTCCTTGTTTTGACCTTTGGAGCTAATCTTTGTCATCATGGCGGCACGGTTGCCAAGTGGTTAGCACATCTGCGTCGCAGTTGAGCATCTGTGTTCAAATCTCAGGCCCTCCTGTGTGAAGTCTGCTTGCCCCCCCCCCCCCCCCCCCCCCCCCCCCCCCACCCCATATGCGGTGTTAAGGAATTCCAGCAGAGCCTCCCTTGTTGGTCCCAGTTTAAATATCCAAATGGTGAAAGCTTCCGTCCACACGCTGCTCAGTTTAATTACTGCCCGATCCAATCAGCCTCACTGAATCTGTATCACTTGTTTGCCTCGTATATAAACATGCTCACTTATGATGTGTTTAAAGACTCGCGTTTGCATAAGCTGCTCGACTTCCTTGCTGGCGGCGAGACGCATGCATCTTCATTAGCTCCCCACCGCCAACTCCGTCAAGGCAGTCAATAAAGCAAGAGGAGTTGGCTAACACCGGGGGTTCAGTGTTTGTGCTTAACAACGGTAGTTCCATCACTGGAGTTGTTCTATGTAATCCTCCCAATGAACTAGTTTTTGTCTGATATTTGTTAGCTAACTGCTAGATAGCTAACCTAACTAGTTTTATAAATAAGTAGCTTGTTTTACTCTATATGATCTACATTGCAAAGTACGGTGACACGGTGGTTGACTGGTTAGCATGTTGGCCTCACAGTGCAGAGGTGGAGGGCTCGATTCCGGCGCCGGCCTTCCTGTGTGGAGTTTGCATGTTCTCCCCATGCCTGCGTGGGTTTTCTCCGAGTACTCCGATTTCCTCCCACATCCCAAAAACATGCACGGCAGGTTAAATGGAACACTCAGAAATTGTCCCACGGTGTGAGCGTGGGCGCGGATGGTTGTTCGTCTGTTTGTGCCACGCGATTGGCTGGCAACCAGTTCAAGGGTGTCCCCCACCTCCTGCCCGGAAGACAGCTCGAATAGGCTCCAGCACAACCGCGACCCTCATGAGGGGCATGGTATTGGTGGTTGTCAT
Source organism: Hippocampus kuda (assembly GCA_901007745.1). Lineage (NCBI taxonomy): Eukaryota > Metazoa > Chordata > Actinopteri > Syngnathiformes > Syngnathidae > Hippocampus > Hippocampus kuda. The sequence goes on along the minus strand of CAAKHF010025133.1, from coordinate 35,770 downwards.
GCTCTTCATTTTTAAAGTAACTCATGTTTGGACACTGTTTTAAATTGAAACCTGTGTATGTGAGTGTACCCATTTCCATTTCAAGTAGCTGCACACAAGCTGAATATACTTGTGTATTCACCTACTGTGAACATGCTCCCTCAGATTTAACGCCCTCACATCTCCAGCACTTAAAAGTAGCCGAATGTGCTCGTTGCCGCATCAACTCCACACGCGCAGCTTGAGAGCTTTTGAGAGGGAGCAGCTTTCGCAGAATAGCTTAACGTGTTCAACAGGAAATCCAGTCCTGGACACGAACAGAGAAGAAAGTAAAAAGATGTTATTAAAATATCTGGAGTGAATTTTATACGCCACGGCAGCGGTTTCCGGGTTTGCTGTCATAGCTGTGTTTTTCTGCATCATTGGGTCATGTACTGGAATGTCTGCTGACTCCACATACAGTATCTGCCTCCTAGTGCCCACTCTCTGCTTGAAACTCCGCACTCGCTCTCTTTCCCGTTTATCTGCAGCCGCAATGCCAGCCAGCATGGTCTCACCACAATTAAGTACCAAAAGGGATGCATTATTCATATAAATCCTGCATGTGTTTTTTTGGGAGTAACTTGGAAAAAGCCCCAAGGCCATTACTGCTGGGCTTTGCTATGAAAAAAAAAAAATCAAAAATATTCACAGACCAAAGTTGAAAATTTGCATCCAAAAAAAAGTTTTTTTTTGTGGAAAATAGTGATGACTTCATAAAAATAAAGATGTATGATGAGAAATAAGTCGGTGTTTTACAAGAATTAATGATCATTCATTTTCCCAGCCGCCTTATCCTCACGAGGGGGGGGGGGGGCTGTCTTTGGGCAGTAGGCGGGGGACACCAGTTGCCAGCCAATCGTAGGGCACATAGAGACAAACAACCATCCATGCTCACACTCACACCTAGGGACTATTTTGAGTGTCCAATCAGCCTGTCATGCATGTTTTAGGAATGTGGGAGGAAACCGGAGTACCCGGAGAAAACCCACGCAAGCACGGGGAGAAAATGCAAACTCCACACAGGGAGGCCGGAGCTGGAATTGAACCTCTGCACTGTGAAGTCGACTTGCTAACCACTGGCCCACTGAGCTGCCGCCCATGTAATGTCCAGTCAAGTCAAATTTATTTATACAGCCCGGAATCATAAAAAAGTCTCACATGCCCAACGTTGACAAACATTAAAGACTTCCCAAAGATCTTAATGCCGAGGAGGGCAAGGAACCCCCCCACCCCCAAATAAAAACAATTGAAGAAATGAGAAACCTTGAGAAGGGGCCGCAGATGGGAGAACCCCCCTTTTCAGGATGACCAATCTGCAATTGATGCCAAGTGGGCAACATTTAACACAATATTGTGCTATACAATGTCAGAATAGTCAGTTTATCAAGATGAAACGCTGTAGGAAGTCACCGCCCTAGAGGTAGTCCCTCCTCAAAACCTGGCCCGGTTGGTCAGTATAAAAAATCTTGAAAGCACCATCCCTGTGTGTAGTTGGTCCACCCCAAATCTTGTCTAGCCCCGTCTGTGCAGATCTTGTCCAAGTCGGTCAGAGCAGAATCCGTACAGTGACATCCAATTGGGTCATCATCATTATCATCAGGCCCCTTCTCCAGACCAGGGAGGAGGGGGAAGGACAAACAAAAGAAACGGCAGCCAAACAGGCCAACATGAGAAAGTTCACGACATGACCTGAGTGATGAGAAATCAGTTGCCATTTTAAGACAATAAAGTCCCAATATTAACTTTTATTGGAATATCCCCCGAAATCGTTGCATGATGGTTTCAGGGCGAACGACTGCAAGGTCCATCCAACTTTCGCGTCGTCTTTCTTGCTGGTGTTGTCCAACAATCGGGAGTTGTGCAGCGGCATGATGCAGAGCGAGCGCCTTCCCGAGGAGAAGTCTTGTCTGCTCCCTCCCCGCCGCCCGTATAAATATGCATCAGTCGCCCCTGTGGTGATGAAATGTAGCTCATTCTCTTGGGTGCTTCTTTTTAACATGCAAGGCACACTCTCTCGCATGGTGAACGCCTCAATGTTCCGACCACAAAATATCCGTCGTTTACACAAAGTATGGCACGTATATGCAGGGTGTTTTGAAAGTCTGTCACTTTACATTACCCTCTTCGCCCAATGACTGTTGAAGATACGACATTTTCAATCGTTTTTATGGATTAGTAGTTAAAACTGCCAAGAAATCAGTCACCGAGTTACAAGGTAACTAATAAATAACTACGAATAAAATTGCTCAAATATTTTAGTACATGAAAAGAAAACCTACCCGAAACGACATCTTAGTTTGATAAAACTAAACAAATGAGCAATAATGGGGCAAACATGTCCTTTGTCTTTGTCGATTCATATCATAAATGACATTTTTGGCTTAATTTACTGTTTATTTCGGGATTGCTGTACTTAGTGACTTTTTTTTCAGGTACTCGATAAATGAAACATACATTTGAAAAAATAATAAAACCAAGACTAAAACTAATGAAATCTGAACTGAAATAAAGCATCCATCCATTATCCGAGACGCTCATCCTCAAGGGTTGCTGTTGTGCTGGAGCCTTTCCCAACCGTCTTCAGGCAGGAGGCGGCTGGGCGAGGCTCCAGCACGCCGGCGACCCTCGTGAGGATAAAGCGGACCAGAAAATGGATGGATATGATCTATAAATGAACACAACCTTGGGTAAAAGTAACCCAATCTGCTCAAAATCCTCAGCTAAGGGGGGGCTGGGCTAGGAAAACAGCCCAGCATTTTTCAAAGTGTGAACCCTACATGTGGAGATGAAGAAGTTCCAAGAACAAAGTTGAGTCAGGTTTAAAAACTGGAAGAGCTAATGAGCACACTACATGGGCAAAAGTCAAAAATAAGTGTGTGCGGGTATGTGTACGTACGTACGTACGTGGGTGTGCAGATGTCTGACGAGAAGTTGGTGTCAGTGAAGTGGCTGGATGAGCAGCACGTTGAATCCCGACTAAGCTGCACTTGAAAGGAGAACGTTCAGTGCGGAACGTGATGAAAATATTTCATTATGGCTCTGACATTTGTGTCGTACACGCAAATGTCAACGTTGTGCTGTTTGACCTTGTATTGTGTAGCTGTACTTATTGTCTTGTCTGACACATGACCTCAGGCGTCACCAGTGAGGCCAGGGTGATGTGGCCTGAAATTAAAAAGATTTCCAATTTGAAACATCCCCCTCCACCACTCCCAATTGTCTCCCAAAGAAACTTTGCAAAGCTTTTTTTTTTGGGGGGTGGGGGGTCCCACTTCTCTCAGTGCTTGTTTTTTTAATGTATTTGTATTTTCACGTTATTTGTCAGTACTGATGAAATAGCCGCCACTGTGGAATACGAGATGCCAAAAACATGTGATTAGTTAAGATGACTGAACTTTTGGTCGGGAGTCCGCTCCCTTCCCTTCGCTGCCATCCCGTCCATCTCCACTGGGAGACACCACAGTTGCTCATGTTGCTGTGCAATAGGTCACACTTCACCGTATATAGCCAGTGTCAATGTTCCCATCATACAACCTCTGTATTGATGGCCGAGAAGATGAATTCCCATTTAGTCAAAATGAGTCTTTTGGCCACAGCCATTTCACGTATCAAAGATTGTAGCAAACCTGTTGGGAAGTGCTTGGGAGACGGTGAGCAAGTCTGGCTAGACCAAAGTCCCGTGAACTTGAGTGTATTCATAGGCCCGGGGGTGCCAATTAAATATCCGTTCAGCCATTTTCTGCACCGCTTAATCTCGTTTGGGTCTTGGCTCGCTGCAGTCTGTCCCAGCTGACTTGAGGCGAAAGGCAAGCTACACCCTGGACTGATCACCAGTCAATAACAGGGCCGATAGAAAGACAGATGACTATTTCTACTCACTGTCAATGAGTATATGAACTGAACCCAAGCCGCCTACCGCAGCCGGGTCAGGTGAAAAAACCCCCAACGTTGATTGCGGGTAAAATCAGAGAAAAACATGACATCATGTGAAAATGTCGCAGAGTGACCAGACGGGGGCAGCGTTGCCTCTCGCGCATATAAAAGCTGCACCCTCCAGCACCAGTCATTCCCCAAAGACTCCAAGCCACTTTTTTTTCTGTGACTTATAACACCTAAAAGGCTTCAAAAGCAAAGTTATCATCTACTGCAGAGAACTTTTTGCATGTGGGAATACAGTCTGTGTTTTTTGTATGTTTATATCTGCAAGCAATTAGCTGCTGTTTCCATATCAACTGAAATAGCGAAACCTTGCAGAAATGATTTGGCTTTATTATATGAAAGGATTACCGGAGTGCAAGTGAGTCGTGTCTTATTTAAAATTCACATTTGCTATTCATACATTTGGAGAATCTCATAAAGTTATCCACCAGAGGTTTCCTTGCGTAGTTTCTGACTTGGCTTGGACATATTACATTTAATGAGCAGCAAAAAAATTGACCAAAAGTATTGAGTGTCAAAAGTGTGGACAGAAGCAATGACAGAGGATGAGTGCAGTTTCAGGACATGGAAATGGAAGAAAACTTGAAGCCACTCTTCTGGTTCATCTTTAACGTGTCTGTTAGGGTTAAAAAAAAAATCAAGCAAACTCCCCTACTAGATTAATTCAAAGATTAAAAAATGTGCCTCTACATTTTTGTTCATAAACTGGAGAGTTGCTCAGGGATTCTCAACTGGTATCACCCAAGCTAACTACAGTTTATTTTTCTCCAGTAATCCTGCTAACTAACCAAATGGCTCACTAGTTATTTTGGAACTAAATGCTTATTTGTATCATTTTACCAGATACTTTTTGCATAATCCTGCAAATTTTCTTGGTAGAATTTTTTAAGTGCACATTTTTTGTGTAAATTAATTAAAGAGCCATACTCTTCAATGGAGGAACTATGGGCTACAAGAAAACTGCAGTTGTTTGTTCACATTCAAATGCATTTTTAAAGTATTTATTTTTGGTTCCATTTTTTTCCTGCAGCGCCATCTTGCTTATGAACATCAACACACATTTGTTACATCGTTCAAGGTTAAATGCTAGGCAGCTGCTCATTTTCAGTGGATGTCTTCCAAAATAAACCTCTCGTATCAGATGTGCTTTGTTAAAAAAAAAAAATTAAATCGACACACAGAACTGGATAGAATTACTGGTAGCCGTAAAGAAAGAAAAACCTACAATGATTACCGGAATGACTTCAAACTGACAAAAGTGACGTGTCCAATTACTCAAGAGGATTTGTTAAATTGGACCCACATGCTGGTGTTGCTGCACAACGGTGTGGCCAACCGTGCTGCAAGCTTTCGCAAAGAGCCAACATTGCCGAGCCCTAATTGATACTTTCAACCCACCCCACATTAAAAGTCCATCTTTTCGCATGTGACAGTTCAAGGTGGTGTTATTGCTCTGGTTGCAGTCCAGTGTGGACTCCTTTTGGCCTCGCTAAAACTGCATCGGGTATTTGTTCTGGCACCATCATCTTGGAAATGAAGCTCAGCGCTCTGGTGTGCGATTGCCTCATATTGTTCATTCCCACACTTCTGGACCTTTTGGCTCCAAATGGAGCTCTTGGAACCTCGTCAAATTGCCTTGGCAGAGGCTATCTGACACAGAAGTAATGGTGCCCCAAGTATACTGAGGCAAAGAGCGACTTTTTAATGCAGTTTTATGTTGGACAGCATAATAGTGGGTGTTTTGGACTTTTATAAACACACTCCTGATCGTTCTTTGTTTTCTTATATACATTCTATTGCTTCTTCCCGAGACTGGTATGGGCTCACATGCCCCATTAGAGCTCATTGTTGATGTAACTTTGCTCCCGTGGTTGTCTTCAAAGAATGTACTGGACTGTGCACATTTCACATGGAATGTGAGGCCAAACGTACAGCATCTGTAGCTTTTTGCTTCTGGAATTTTTGGAGGGTGCATATGGGTAGTTTTTACCTCAAATGGCTCCAGACAGTACCCCTATTTCTGACATTGTTGTGTAAGTTATACCAAGTTCTTATTTGCAAAGTACTTATTGCAGACAACAACCTTCACCCAGTCTAATAATCCAACCAAAGTATGTTGTATTGTTTTAAGAAGTGACTATGCCTTACTTAGGAGCCCTGTGGCATCCCTTTGAAGGTTCACCAGGGTTCAGAGATTTGTTCTTGTTGTGACTTGCTGTGAAAGAGTAATGTTGAATGTGCTTGATGAATGTTTCAGAAAGGGGATAACAGTATACCATTTACAAATACCTCAAGTGCTTTTTATTGATTGATTATTGTGTTGCTTGGTGGATTTTGTTCATTCTTTTGTTTATGTTCACCTATAGCATTTGTACTCACTTCGCTATCAGTTGACACGTGTGATTGTCCTCTTCTCTGTGGTTCAATATTGTGATTGACCCTAACCCCAAATGTTGTGGACTGACATTGTCCTTTTGACCCTAACATGCATCTGTCACACCTTCAAAGGATCCCTGACTGTAATGGCATGTTTGCTCTCTATGATCTTTTTGATTGTTCATCTCAACTCTAAGATCACATTTTTGAAAATAATTTCCAGTTTAAAGTAGAAACTTGCATGTACACCGCTATTGTCACAATGCATTCTGGGTAGTGACGTAGAATTGTTGCTGCTCTCTGCCGAGCTAAGCCAAACAAATGCGAACTACTACTCGCATGCGCGAAAAGGAGTCAGAATGCCACACTCTGTCACGGAACTGTTGAGAAGTTAAAAGGAATATCGTTGTATATCAACCAGAAATTGTGTGCTGATGTCACAGAACTCAACACACACTGTAGCCCAGATTTTGAGTGAAAATCGTTCTAAACACGCAAAGAATTGGTCATTTTCGGTGGTGTCTTAGGAGCAGCTATTTCCCGATGCCGACTGAGAAAAAGAAGCGGTAAATGTTGTAGACTTACAGATGTCAGGCTGCTTGACCGGCATTTAGCGTTGTTTGTTTCCTCCATTGTGAATTTGAGTCAGTGGCCGGGGGTTGTCCACAACTGCAGCTACCGAAGAAGCATCGTTTCGGTGCATGTCCGCCTCAGATCTTTGTGTGTCTATTACCACGTTTTCACACAACGCACGTGGGCGTTGAGGCTCCTTGTGAGGAAATATGGTCGGCACTCCATTTTATTTTAACCCTCGTCGATAGCCAGACACACGAGGAGAGCACAGCCGGAGGTCTTTGGGCAGGCGGACTCTTCCAACCGTGTCCTCCCACGGTTTTCTTAACTTCCTTTCCTCAGGAAAGCTTTGGAGGCTTACCTCATTTTTTTTAACTTACACTTTGATTGAAAATCACATTCAAAAAGCCACGCGGTTTGGCATCTTGACTCCTGTTCGCCGATGATAATAGGAGTTCGCATTTGTTTTGCTTTGCTCAGCACAGAGCAGCAATATGGCCAGCAACCATTCTACGTCACTACCCAGAATGCATCGTAACAATGGCGGCGTACGGGCAAATAAAGTTTCTACACAATGTACTAAACTGCAAATGATTTTCGATCTTAAAGTTCTGTTACTCACAACCAAATAAATCATATTGAGCAAATGTAATTGCCGCGAGGGTTCCTTTTTACCCTAACTGGTGGATTAAAATTATTATTCGACCCTAACCCCCAAAATGTAATTCCTGAACCCAACTAGAACCTCTTAACTCTAATAGGCTAACTCTAACCAATGTGGGCTGAAATTATTTGTTAGACCCCATCGCCGAAGACCTAAACCGAACCCGAACCGCACTCCCAAAATCCCAAATATCATGACTGGTTTTGACTGACATTGTACTTTTGACTCTTAACGCGAACACCCTAACCTTCAAATCCCCGAACCCGACTACAACCCCCTAACCCTAACAAATGTGGCCTGAGATTGTTCACTCGACCCAAACAAGTGAACTGTAACCGCACTTTGTTCTTTTGACTAAACCCTGACCTAACTCCATTCCCCCAACCTGAGCACTTACTCCCAAACCCTGACCGTATGATGTCATCCTTTCACTTTGAAGTGTCACAGTTCTGATTGTGAAATGATAAATTGTATCAGAAGTGGAAGAGAAGAGGGCGTATCCGTTCTTACAATTTGATAGCCTGTCGTCTTTTCCGTGGCAGCGTCTTATTTGACCCCTCCTGCCCCAAACCGCACATCGACAGGGCCAGATGTGCGCACCTTGTAAACATTGAAGGCGAGATTTAAATTCACTTGTCAGCCTCTTGTCATAAACATTTTATCCACCTTTATCGTTGGCTGATTTGATGCCTGCTAGCTGCGGGGCCGTCGCGCCCTCGTAAAAAGTCTTTGCTGGAATACCAGACAAGGCTGGCGAAGAGTGCTCGTAAATCTTTGATGCTTGTGGTGAAACGTTAACCTTGGCTGTTGTATTCTGCGAGTCTAAAGCTGCTAATATATTGTTGGCCCTTTTAATAATTTTACCGCCTGACAATATACTGTAGGCAGGAATTTGAAGGTATCGCTAAAAATGTGTGCGAGTTTTGCAAATTTCTTCAGGGACTTTTCAGAACATTTATAGTGCAGATCTCAAAATCAAAACTCAGAGCTGTATTGTGAAAACAAATCATATTACTAATATATTATTAGAGAACAATATTCAGTATACTATATGCATTAATTTTCTGAATCGCTTATCCTCAATACAATATAACTTTTCATCCTCTCAGCTGACGTGGGGGATGCCGTGACAACCATAACCGCTGTTTCCTGGATGGCAGTGTGTGTGTGTAGCATTATGTTGTCTTGTTTTTATTTCCAGACAATTATTAAATTGCCTGAGATTTGCTGTTCAAAGTGGATTATGCTTCGCTTTGACGTGGTTCCAGCGAGACCCCTTTGAAGTGCACCCAAGCACTTAATTCGGTCTTTCACGATCGATCATATTACGTTAGCTTAGCAAGTAACATAGCTTCTCTGTCTTTCCCTTTTGTTAATTACGCCTCTTAATCTTTTTGTGGGAATGACATTTGTATGAAGTGTATCTTATTCGCCATAATGGAGATTGTGATTACAGACATAGGAGAAAAAAAATTGCAACGTGTTTACGAGCGGTAGTAGCTAGCTGAAGCTCATTGCCAGCAGGCTGCTGCGGTCTAAGTAGCCAAATAGCACTGATCTCACCGCAACCTGCAGAGTAGACTACACGCCTCTCCGTTGTTCAGTTGTAGGAAAAACGTAAAAATCCGTGAAGCTCAATGTTGCTATTTCTTTGTGTTTTGATCAAGCTCAAAATGTAAATTCAGACTCGGAAGCCGCATTGCAAAACATTTTGAGCGTTGTGTGGTTAAGTAGCATCCAGCATGCTTTGCCCTTTTATTTATTTATTTTTTCAAATTTATAGATAGCACAAAAGTGACACGATAAACACTTTCCTATCGTCTTTGCACTATATACCGTCATATTGCCCAGCTCTAGTGTAAATTATTGTTCATTAACATGCAATGCACGCCTCCCTGCAGTGAAAACATTGTTGTGGGATTACAACACAGCTTCATTCATGCAGACACCACTCGTGTATTGCTGCTGATTAATCCTGTAAAACCCCCACTCCTTTTTTTCCCCCTGAACACTGTGAAACTTAACTTTTTGCGTCACAAAGACACACAGACGGACACGCGCGCGCGCGCGCGCACACACACACACGCGCACACACACACAATATCTGTTTTAATTAAGTAATTGATTGAAAAAGTAGATAAGTTCTGTTTAAGGGCAGCATGTTCGCTCGCTCTGATCATCTCGCGCTGACTTTTGTGCACGCGTCCCTTCGGTGAAACGTGACTTTCCGTTGAAAAGACAATTCTGCCACAATGTCTGACACCACAAGACCCGCTTTGCACAAACCCAGCAAGACAAAGTGGTGCAAAACAGTGCTGTAACGGCCATTAACGGCAACAAGACATAAAATGGCATTATGACGGCGGCGGTCCCCGCGAAGAATCATATCACATAATTGAGCAAATGTGGGTTTCTGTGTCTGGCTAATGGATTTGTCCTAATGTGTTCCCCCTTGTTGTCCAAAACGAGAATTTCATTTGCTGAGGAAGGATCACAGCGACTTCATCGAGAGGATTCTCATTAGCATGCAGACATACCAAACGCTCAGCGTGCGAGAGATGATGAGAAGACTTCGGTGCTGTAAATGACTTTGTCTTTTCCCCGCACGCAGCCGTCCAGTCGCTCAACAGCCTCAACGACCAGATCGCTCAGTTCATGTTGAGCCGGCCGTGGAGCCTGAGTGATGACGAGCATCACTTCCTGACCAGAGAGCAGGAAGGGGACCCCTTGACCAAATCCATGACCCTCATGAGACACCTGCTCATGGATGCGCAGGTAACAACATTTTCACTTTTCTATTTGATCATATTTTGTATCCAAGTGACTGTGTCTATTTGTCCGAATTTGTTTTCATTTTATCAGTCGTAATTTGTTTATTTCAGTCAGTTGTTAACTGACCTTACAAAAACAGAAGCCAAACTTTAGCGAGACAAACCGCAAGACCTGAACACAAACCAAATGTGAATGATCACGAAAATGAGTAAAATCCTCAACCAAATGAATAAATGCGCCGTTTTCATCAAAACGGATAAGCTCATGACCAAAAGTCCCAATGTTTTCATGTTTCTTTTTTGGGACGGTTGATACATGATTCGTATTTTGTCGTAATTGTGTTTTTGAACACAGTAAGTCAACCGCAGATTTTCAATTCTTTTTCATAATCATGCCACCGATTGACACCTCCAACACAGACACATTTCCGGTTTATAGTTAGTCTTGTTTAGTTTTTTTTGACTGTGGCAATTAAATTGTGTATTTTGATATCACTAATTTGCAATTATTATAGCTAATAAATGACATGAGATACTAATACCGTTATTCATATCGCAATACCTGGACATAATCATTTTAAAAGTGTGTCATATGATTACTATCGTAATTATTCTTTCCATTATTGGTTGCATAATTCTATTATGACGCTCGATCATTCAATTTTCCTCAACAGTTCTTTCATCCAAAATAGTTTGTAATCCTACAAATGCTGAAAGGAGGCAAATATATTTTCAACAATGTATCAAGTGACCCTTTCTCCTCTAGAATGACAAGTCATCCTTATCGTGTTCCTCCCCTTTTTCAAAACGTTCCCTTGCACTTTATGATGAATGTGAGGCGCCCGGCGCATTCGTCCTCAGAGTCGTTGACTCGACTGCGCTCTCACCTGCAAGCTGAGGTCAAACGCGTTCCGCCCGCACTTTGTTCCGCTGCTTTTGAGGACTAGACTTGGCGCTTGATGGATGACGAGGCACTTTGGTGGCTGCTGGAGCAATGATTTGTGTGTATGTTCTCGTCATCTCTTCCATTGAAAGTGGACGAGTTAGAAGGCTCTGTCAGAAAAGATTTAAATAGTCTGCGCACGACAAAAGATGTGCTTCACGGGGAGGCTGGCTGTTGCTATGACGACAGCCAACAGAGGTTGTTTACACTCGTTTCCAAAAGAAAGTCTCACACTGGCACTCGTTCCTGATGTCAAAGTCATTCTGAGGATCTGCGTTGTGTGTTCACACTGGAAAGGGACCATTAAATTGAAAAGTATGCAGCCCTCTTTAGGTTTGCCACTTTTTGATTGACAATATTTTCTTGGGTTGCATGAGGTGAGGCAGGCCAAAGCCTGATCATGAAACTTCACAGTAGCTTCTTAAAGATCATGTAAAATTAATTCATGATTTTTAAATGCACTTCAACTGAAAGCATGCACTAAGACTGACACGCGCAAGGCCGGCAGATCTAAGAGAGGGAGGTATGCGCCGCTGTGGGAGCGGTCACATCTGGCTCAATCATGGCCGATCAAGGTGGTCCATCGCATCCTTTTAAATGCGGCGCACTGCAGTAGAATCTTAAAAAGGCAGCACACACCTCTGTGCGCCCCCGCCACCCTCGATTAAAATGTTTTTCTCAAAACATAATACACTTTTTTTTTTTTTTTTTTTACCCTCGGAACTCAAGTCAGACAAGAGCGGAATAATACATGCAGAAGCGTTTGCCATTAAAATCATGACCGGACACTGTTTTATTGGTTATGTGGTCAAGGTGAGGTAAAATGCGTTCAAAGTCAGACTGCGTGAAAGGAGAGCATTTAACAAGGTGCAAGTCGCAGTAAAGTGAACCCCCACACCCATTAAATCATTGTAGATTAAAAAATTCTGGCCATCCTTTTTTTTTATTTTTATTTTTTACAAAGTCACAAATGTATAAATACTTTTCAAAAAGAGGATATCTGGTCACTCACGTTGATTTGTTTGTTTGGGCTCAGTTTTAAGTTGAACACGGGCGAAACTTTCCAAAGTGATGTTTGAAGCTTGCGATGACTGAGCCTTAATCTTACCAATGTAGTCATTTCAATTAAAACCCTGCGAGATCCAGCTTAATTCATTATCGATCATGAAATAATTAAAGTTAGGGTATGAGTCTGAGCCAAAAGAAAAACAAAATAGATTGAGGAGACTAATGATCCAGGGAGAGGTCTGAGGCGTCCGCGAGCTATTTTGTGGGGACGGTTTTTCCATTCAGCGCCTTCTAAAATGATGACTAAATGACCGACTTCGGAAGGAGATAAAGTGAAGCAAAAGAGAGAGAGGGAGAAATAGAGAGGAAACGTGCTCAAGTTATGATCCGGATTTTCCCCCGCTGCCATTGCATCAAACCAATATTACTTTTTGACAGTCAATCAAACGTTGAAAGTGGCTTTTAATTTGCGCGTGTCTTGTATTGCCAAACTTAGACACGTCAGCTCTGGAAAAAAAAAACACAATTGCTTGATGCCGTTGAGTATGTTTATTGCAATGGGCGCAGTTGGCTTTCCATGACGTCGCCATGGAAACCAGTTTGCTTCTTGAAAGGCGGGATCCGTTGGGCGCAACCTCGGCGAGCGTTTCGATGCTCTTTGCTTGCTTGCTTGCAAGTGGCAGACATTTTGAGCGTACACACCAAGAACTGTAAAGGTTTTCTTTCTGTCATGGAAAAAAAACATTTTAACGAAGCATTCTCCGTTGTCATCCAGTTCTTCTTGTCAAAGGGCACTTTGAACATGTCGAAAAACCACAAAAAGGTACATGTAGCATGATATGATATTTTCTTAGTTGTCATTTCAAGCCTGTGGTTGGTTAGGAACTCCAGAAACACTTTTCTCAATTGAAAATGGTGTTGTGTTGACCCTGAGACCTTCCAGCTTTCTTTGGTGTATGGAGTCAACTCAGGAAAACATATACTGTCTACCTCCTGTTGAGCTTTCAAATTTGATACCAGCCTTCGGGGACTCACGCAGAGAGCACGCAACACAGAATGGTCCAGTTTTTTCCTTGTGCTGTGCGCCGCCTCCACATGACAGAATTCTAAATAATTCACAAGAAGGCTCATCCGCTGTGTTGGCAGCGGGCGTGAGGGGCGGCAATAAACGAGACGTGCCCGGTGCGGCTTGTCATTCCCGTATGAAAACCTTCTCGGCTTTTCGTTTGGCTTTAAAGCCCCTCGAAAAGCCAACGCTGAGACGAGCGCGGGATCAGAGATGGGATTGTTGTTATCAGAGCCCCTTCAGTTCCCCGTTGACCTCCCATTTGAATGCCTCCACAGCTTGCGAGGGAGCGCAGCAAATAGAAATGACTTTTTATCGGAAAACAATCACTGCAAGGCGGCACGCCAGGAAGGCATCGGGCCCCCCGAGCTGCCCCACGCACCATCTTTGGTTTGACCTTGCGCACGGGCTGCCTGTCTGCCATCTTGCTCTCGCTCGGCAGAGCAGACTTTGGACTCGTGCTAAAAAATGTGGCCTTGGCTTTGATTCCCTCTGACGGGCAAAAGGCTGTCATTGCTGAGATGCCCTTGAGCAAGACACCTCATTTCAAGACCTGATTCTCAAAAGTCATTCATTGTAACCTCGTAACATCATGTTATCATCAACCCAGGACTCCGTGGATAGATAATATGGAAATTTGGATCGTTCCGTCCATGCTGACCAATGGTTGTGGATGGGAATAGTAGTTTACTGCCGCCAGAAAACGGTTGTCACCAGGACAGACATTTAGCAGTTCTCACAAAAAATAAAAAGACAAACATTTACCGTATTTTCCGGACTATAAGTCGCCATTTTTTTCATAGTTTGGCTGGGGGTGCGACTTATACTCTGGAGCGATTTATGGGTGAAATTATGAACACATTATTATATCATTTCACATGTTATTTTCACATTAAACCACAAGAGGCCGCTCTAGACCTGTGTTGATAAAACCACGATGAGTCTGACGTAAGCGACGTAGAAGAGGAAGCGCTGCATCTTCTACCTCCAGAGTTGCTTTAAAGTGACACCGAGGACGAAGATTCCATTGGATTTAGTGATTTGGAGTGACATTGATGGTTTGGTGAACTTGTCAGCATGTTCTTTATGCTGTAGTTATCTGAATAACTCTTAATATGTTACTTGAACATACCAGGCACGTTCTCAGTTCGTTGTTTATGCGTCATGTAACGTTAGCATATCGTACGCTTATTCAGAGTGTTGTTTTCTATTTTATTTTAATTTTAAATTGCCTTTCAAGATGGCATGTATGTTCTTGGTGTTGGATTTTATCAAATAAATTTCCCCCCAAAATGCAACTAATACTCCAGTGCGATTTATGTATGTTTTTTTCCTTCTTAATTATGCACTTTTTGGCTGGTGCGATTTATAATCCGGAGCGACGTATAATCCGAAAAATACGGTAAGAAAAAGACCTACTAAACTATAACCTATTTTTCTTTATTAGAGACTCTGTAAAGTAATTCAGAGAGTGGGGGTGCTTTGTTAAAACAGGACCCGGTGAAGATGTATGAGGCGCTCCTCTCCCGCGATACAAGAACTTCAAGACTTCTTTTTTTTTTCTCCCGCAATTGCCATGTGCATGCCTGCAGCCTAAAAATGCATCTTCCCTTCGGGTAGTCCGCTGGTGTGGCTCGTTTAGAGTGCCTCGCTGTCTGCTGTGAGTGTGTGCGTATTACCCTGGGATGGGTGGAAGAGCGGAGAGTGGGGA
>CAAKHF010025132.1:36972-57346 GCA_901007745.1 Hippocampus kuda | reverse complement strand
TGCACCCCCCCACACACACACACACACACACACACACACACACACACACACACACACACACACACACACACACACACCTAATTTATAAATATAAAAAGTAAGAGGAACAAATGACGTAATGAAATGTGAAATATGGTTGAGATACTTTGCTTTTATTTGTAAAGCAGAATCAAACAATTCCATGCACATTATAAATAAAATAACATATTTTACAATGCTTTGTAATTTTGAAAAACCCTTTATGTGTTCCAGGCTCAAACACTTGCTCGGTTAACCATTGTTAGTGAAGGTGGTGGGGGGAGGGTGGGGGGGAATAAAAAATCTACTTGGCCTTTGAGCAGCAACATGACAAAAACAAAACATGGAATTTGCACTTCAAATGCCTGAAATGTCACCCATGACAGTTAAATTCAGTAGACAACAACTGACCTATTCTACTGCCGACTCTGCTTTTTTTATGCATTTTTAAATTGCGCTATTTAAGTCAAGGTTTTTATTTATTTATTTATTTATTTTTCGGGCAAGTGACACAGTTTGAAACATCACAGTAATTGTAAGAAGTCCATTTGAAGAACACCTTGGAATTTCGTCCCATATGAGCTTATCTGTGGATATTTATAGCTGGAAGAAAAAGCCCCCACAAAGTCATTGATTTGCAAAACTGCTCCACAAAAGGGGGAAAAAAAAAAAAAGTTCTAGCCTTGTGATTGATTCAATACTACAATACTGTACTTCACCCCACCCCTCGTCCCAACCCTTTCAGTAGTGAGGCTTCACTGAGCTGAAGCCTCAGGAGATTTGCTGACATCACACATATATCAATTTTTTTTTTAAAGGCATTCATGTAATTCCAAGAACATTTTTGGTCAAATTACTCCACGCGTTGGGTCAAAGGAGATGCTTGTCACAAGACGAGATCACAGAAAGGCTGATTGTAGTCATTTAGCAACAACAACCAAAAAAACAACAAAAAAAAACGCAGGCATGTTTTTCCAATTTTCTCACATTCCACAGAGTGGAGGAATTGTAGTTGTACGCTACTATTATAAGATCCCCAAAGAACGCTGTGGTTGACTCTGCTGAAAGTCTTGTCTGCTGCCTGTGCCATTGACTCTGTCAAAGCTAACCACACTTATACTGATATTCTAGCTAAGTTTCCCCGACTTTTTCTGCCATACTGTCACTTTGAGCACCACTTGTGCCATGGAGAGTTGTTTTGTGAAGATATGAATTCCAACGAGAACAGCATATAAAACAATAGTTTAAAAAAAAAAAAACCTCCTACAGCACTTTGTGTGTTTGTGTTTTTATGACCACACTGTGACAAATAGGAAGTGGGCAGTCGATCTCAATTGATGGCCACAAGATAGAGAAATTGCGGTCTTGCTAGCGGACATTCAGTTCCTATTGCAACATCACATTGCTATTAAAACATGACATAAGCCAACGTCAATGCAGTAACATTCATCGAGGGGCATAACTAAGGTGACAGAAATGGAACAAGTCGTACCTCTGATTTTCTTACTTGCTGCGACTTTCCATACATATTACAGTGGAGCCTCTCACGGAGCTCACAATTCATTCTGTGACGCCAGTTGAAGTCTAAAATTTTCTCATTTCAAAACCATTTTTTCCATAATATTGTAAAGTCAATGAAAGTAGTTCCAGTTTTGGTCATCATTTATAAAACCTCTTTTGAGCTCTTTATGTTACATTTCAATGCAAGCTGCGGTTGAGATTTTTGCCCTCAACTTCAGAAATCTGAGGCAGATGTGCTCGCTCCTCGTCCTCTGTGCTCTCCAGCTACATCGTTATAAAGTGGTACACTGATTTACTCATAGTAAATAAATTTTTCCCATTGAAATTGATTGAAATGCTATTGATCAGTTTCAGACTGATCAATAGCCCCCCCCAATTTTTTTTTTTTTTGTTACCTGTTAATGAAGAAAAGAAGCACTGTAGTTTAATACAAAGTTTACAACATAGATAAAACACTGTCAAGAAATAAACAATTTTTATGAAGTGTAAATAAGCTGAAAGTCATGCACCCCCATGTCGTGTGTGTCTTGGTACGTCCCGTTAAAGGGCGTGGCTAAGTGAGTGACATCAAAAGCTGACTCCAGCATTGCTTTTGGCCATTTACAGTTGTGGAGCATCTTTTCCATGTTCATTGCACGTGTTCATATTTTATAGTTGTGTGTTTGACTGTTTGTCGCGTTCAATAAAAGGGAGGGGGAAAAAAGTGGCTAAGCAACTCTGAAAAACTGTTTTTATAGTAATGATGCTTCTACTCTATTTCTATGTCACTGTCTTCAAGTCAAACATTTTCATTTTTAACCGTGTGTCATATCCAATCATCAAATCTGGTTCCTTCACTCCTCGCTGTATTTTTCTCCTTAACTGCACAACTGACCACAGATCAGACAGGAAGTGATGAGAATGGTGTGTGTCCTTCTGAACAATTTCCTTCTGTCAGAAGTCAAAAGAGTCCCAAAGTGGAAGCACTTGAAAGCTATAAACAAAAGCCTGTTGTGTTTTTTTGGGGATGAAGTTTTTATTGCAAAACTACATTTCCCAGAAAAAAGGAGAAGTAGTTATTGAGATACATAAGTGAGCAAGCAGCACTGTTTATTAAAACACTTGCATAATGTTCAAAGAGCCTAGCATTAATAGATAATAAACATTTCAGAAGTTATACAATTCTGTTCAAGAGAGCAGTGTATTATTATTATCGTTATTTATTTTTTTAAAAATATATTTCCAAGGCCGGGCAGACAGGGCTGTTATGCAACTTGACTAATGAGGACCCCGCTGCCTCAACGCATCAATATGATCCTGGCTATTTGTGGAATAAGTTATAAACTCTTAAGATGCTACACTTGCATACGTGAATGCTTAAGCATGTCTTGCATGCAAATATTCTTTAGTGTTATTTAAAAAAAGAAATATGTGCAGAAATAAAGCCTCCGATAAGCACCTCTACCATGCGCAATTGAATACCACCTCTATTTGTAGAACGAGGTACTCTAAAAGCAGCACTATGATAAAACATGTTTATTTGTACACAATATTTTACAAGGGAATCCTTACTCTTGATGAAATTGTTGTTTTGCACCGCAGCGTCGTGCTGCGTTACTGCCTGGAGGATCGAGTAACAGATCCAAAAGAGCCATTTTGAATGGGCACGGAACGCAGGCTGGGAATCTTGTTCCATGGAGGTGAGATTATCATATTGTTATGTACTGATCTGGTGCCACTCTGCCAGTTTCATGAAGGCAAGCGGAGCAGACAGCTCGCTGGTCTGTGCACTTCCACATGATCACAATTGAACAAAGAGGAAGCGTGAATTGTGCCAGTCAGTCACGCATTAAAACAACTTGATCCTTGAAGTTTCCCACTGAGCAAACATTATTGGACAGGAAAAGGGGACAAATGACGTCTAATGTGACCGGACAACATTGCCTCACAATTTATGACAAACTAGAACAGTTTTCTTGGGTGATTTTCAAAGGTTTCACATGGGGGCGCAAGGCTATGGAAAAACATTCCCCATTGACACAACATCCAAAAAAATAAATACTAGAATGTGAAATGCCAAACCAGTAGTTGGTGATATCCCTTTGTAATTAAATACTTGTGTCCAAATCTGTCCTTCCCTACCTCAATGTTTGTTTCTTTCTCATGTAATGTAAGTGTTTCGATGCTGGGTGCACTAGCCTTGTAGTAAAAGTACACTGTGATGGCCATTCATGTGTTTTAGTTGTGACATCCTTGCAGTTACCGTATTTTCCGGACTATAAGGCGCACCTAAAAGCATTAAAATTTCTCCAAAGCCGACAGCATGCTTTATAATCGTCTTTATAATCCAGTCTTACATATGGATCAAGATTCATATTTTTTGGACGTAGTATTTTAAATGTTCTGTAAAGCGCTTTGTTAAAGCTGCAGCGGTTGCGACAGCTCGATATAAATAAAGCTGTATTGTATTGTATTCCCTTTAGCTTAGCTCCATCTAGTGGCTGCATAACATAAACACAGCCATTATTGTAGCTTCAATTCTATGCGCCTTATAATGCGGTGTGCCGTGTATGTGAAAACTCATTGAAGGTGCGCGTTATACTCCGAAGCGCCTTATAGTGCGGAAAGTACGGTATTTGCAATGAATGTGCATGTGCAATGATATATATTTTTTTGTTTTGTTTAAAAATTTTTCTTTTAAAAAACACGTTTCCACAAAGCAGTGCAGTTCGATTAAATTTTCCGCATTTGGGTTCAGCTCGTTAAATTCAGGATGCGGTTTGTCGAGCAGCTAAGGCGATCGGTCTCCTAATTATCACCACGGCTCCTCTGAATTAAACAAAGACGAAAAACGAAACTTGCTGCACACCAACATTCCACCTGCTACAAATGAGATACAAAAAAATGTTTAAAATGATATTCACCTTACGGGATAACTCGGATAGTAACCAGCTCTTTTGTTCGTCACATAACGTTAACATTTTGCGTAATGGCCTCACGACTGAAGAACATTACATGATGGATTTAACATTAAATTACATTGAACCCATACCTTTAAAGAACAACAAAACACAGCTGGACCTCAGTTCATGACAGTCCTGGTATACGGCAACGCAAGAGTACAAATGGCGCACGACAAATTAGTTGGCTGATGCGTCACAAAAAGACAAGCTCCGTTACAGCCGTATATTGTTTCCCCATTTGATTGTTCTTACAGCAAAAAGGCGCAACTGGGGAAAGCTGAGTATGTCATTGAAGCGTGTGACTAAATGGACCAATCAGGAGAGAGGATATGTGATGATACGATACTTGATTTATGTGTCGTATCTTTGACATTTAAAAATCGGTTCAGATCCGTTCAAAAATTGTTAGGTGCATACTGCACCTTGTGACTGTTGGAAAGCGGCTTTAGGCTCTTGGCCGTTGTTGTGTGGTCAAATAGCCCAAACGCTCTGCTTTTCGCGACGCTGTATAAACAAAACCTCAGTTCACACCACGAGCAAAATGAAGTCATGTAATCTAATGCAAATATTCTCATTGTACTTTTTGGTAGTCTTTGAATCTTGATTTAGACATGCTAGCTTTGACAATATCCATCTAAAGATGATGCGGGGACAAAAATATCTGCCCCACGCACCGCCGGGGGCGGCTGTTTGTAGCGTGCCAAGCGCACTTATTGCATCACCTGGGTCTTATCAACACCTATCCAGACAGTTAGGCTCCACTATTTAACACACAAATGAGGACATGCTGAGCTAAAACACTTGCGTATGTTCCCATGGGAAGAATGAGAGGCTTATAAGTGCCGCATCCTCTTCTGTGTGGTGAAAGAAGCTGAGGTCACGCTGAAATAGTGAATTAAAACAACTCTTGCCAAAACATTAGCTCATCATTCCCCAGCTTGTTTTGCCATTAGCCAAACCCGAGCCCCAACATTGGCCCCCTCATGCAAAGGCTGAAATTTTGAGGGAAGCAGAGAATGTATTCATTTTATTTTGGAGTAACTGCAGTGGAGATGTTATTTTCATTGTTTTTTTGTCTTTTGCTGCTTTTTCCTCATTAACCCTTTGAGGGACAGCGGTTACGACAGTGGACATCTTATCATGTTATCAGGTTACAGGGTGCATGAAAGGGTAAAAGTCATGAGTGAGCTGCACCTTATCATCCTTACCATTCTGGAGCAGTCGTCAGTCAATCGCAGGGCACATACATGCAGACAAACAACCAATCATGCTCACATTCATTTCTCCCGATGATTTAGAGTCCTCCTAAAATATGTTTTGGAATGTGTGCCCTCCGAAGTCCCACACAAGCAGAACATGCAAAGGCCACACAGGAAAGCCGGATTTGAATCCCAGACATGAGAACTGTGAGTC
Source organism: Hippocampus kuda (assembly GCA_901007745.1). Lineage (NCBI taxonomy): Eukaryota > Metazoa > Chordata > Actinopteri > Syngnathiformes > Syngnathidae > Hippocampus > Hippocampus kuda. The sequence goes on along the minus strand of CAAKHF010025132.1, from coordinate 51,452 downwards.
GGATGTGCTAACTACAAAGGCGACCGTGCTGCCGGGCTGAATTCAATTTTGTGCTATTATTCATTTTTCTCATGTCCTGAAAATCAATTCAGTGTTTTTCATCATTCATTTCAATCCCAAGGTTTCATAAAAACAGCAAAAATTAAGACATTAAATTAAATCTGCATATGCAGTTAAAAATACCTCAAGTACTGCACAACATGTACAGTGTACAGTACTTGAGGAATATGTTATCAATAGTAATTTCCGAAACCACTTCTTTTCAGACTGATACATGCACGAGTATTCACGGGGAAGTAGTCAGTGATACAGAGGACCGATACTTCTAATACTTTTGATATCTAAAATTAAATTCGCTAGTGTATCAAACTGCCTCAATGTCAGATTTTTTTGTTTTGTTTTGTTTTTGTTTGTTTGTTTGGTTGTTTTTTTTAGCCTTAAGAATCAGGGGTTGGTTTCAGCAGCGTCCCCGTAACCCGAAAATAAAGCCAGTATCGGCCCGATACTGTACTGAGACCTGGTATTGGTACTCACCCATCCTGAGTAGTCGCAATGTCAAATAACATAATGTAAAAAAAAAAAAAATTACTAAAAGTGTTTTAAAAAAAAAAGCCTAAATGCTTATGTCAAATTTTACCAAGGGATAAATTGTCACAAAATGCAAACATTCTGCTGGCTCTACCCTAGCTCAGCAAATAAAAAAAAGTTGAACCTAGCACAAAACAAAAATTGTCAGCCCCACTCAAATTTACTCAAGTAGCTTTCTTACTTGAGAAATGACGACAAATGTAGACTACAGCTGTGTAAAAAAAGCTTCACAATCTTCATGGATTCAGTGTGGCGTCTAAATTACCAGACCAGAGGCAGAAAGTGCACACATCTGTCTCCTCATGTTGCGATCGTTCAACACAACACAACGGTATTTGTACTCGGTGACACAACTAAGCACAGAGTCATCAAGTTTGTCCAGTGGTAAGATCCACACCAAAATATATGTCGCGTGTTATACAACGTGAGTCTCTGTGTTGGTGACACACACATCCCATTCATCCAGTGCAGTTACTGCTGCTCTCAGTTTTCACAATAGACGGTTGAAAAAAAAAATCAAAAGTTGTGTTAACATCGCTGACTGTTGCATAAAAGAGGAAGTCCACCTCAGCATCACATGGCGTCTTGGTTGAAAGGTCACCCAAAGCGTCACTGACTGGCTGTTGATGGACACACAGGCCACAACAAAAGGTAAAAAATCCTGCCGTGTGCTTTTACAGTGTCATTGCAAAGTCATTGGCAGAGAAACAGACATTTTTCTCACTGACACATTTTAATCAACGGGCAAATATCTAAAAACGTCCTTAGTTGCCTTTTTTCATGCTTGGTGGGCGAGGAGGTACTCTCAACACACAACTGTTTGTACACAAACATTTATTTTCTAAATATCTCCTTAAGATGCTGTTGAAGATTGCATGCATAGTGACGGAGAAGGGTCATTTATCAGCAAAGTGTTGTTAATCGGATCCTTGAAGTGCAATTTGCCTCCACCACTTGAAGCTGAACACTTTGGAAACACACTCTTGAGCTGGCTGGTGTCTGAAAACAAAAAACACACTGAGGATGCACAAGCTGCTCACCTTGGGCAACGCCACCTTGTAATTTGGACTCGTAATCATTTCCAGGCCGCAAAGGAGTTTCCATGTCAGCGTGGACTCTTTTTATACGCTCGGGAAGAGAAGGAAAACAACCAGTTCAACGCCAACAGGATCTTGCAATATTTACAAAGTTTTAATGGAAACAACACGCCACTTCAAACCTTAATAACAGTTTTTGTCCAGGCATGTGTTACATGACTGCCTACTGTAATTTGTTGCCATCTGTTTTGTAGCTTAGCGAGAGAAATTGCTCTTATTAGTTACTTACTTGTGTGTGCGCGTGTACATGCTGCACATTCACCCACTTAAAAAGTGTCACAAGGCTATTAACTGCGTTTTGTGATCATAATTTTGGTAGCCACGATTGAATTAAACAGATCGTCAGCGAAATTTACATTTAAAATGCGAGCCGCGCTGCAAATCTAATCAAGTTCTTTCTCAGTCAGTAGTCCGCCAACCAGCAGGGGGCGATCGAATTTTTAAGGCTTCATGAAGGTGCCTAAATAACAAGTGAGCGCAGTCTGCCGTGGGAGCCGAAAATCATTTGGTGGACCGATGACAGATGAGTCACATTGAGAGAAGAAAGTACAGGAAAAAATTTGAGATGAGGAGCATCAAGGTGAGCAGCTAGTGCCTCAAAAGAGATCACCATTTGTGTTTTGGATTTAGTAATGTGAGCAGACTTATTCAGTTAGCTTTTGGCCAGTTTTAAATTCCAGGGAAAAAAAATACATTTCAACTGCCTGTTACATGTGTGCAGATGAGAAGATTGTCAAAACTGGCTTGTTCACACAAATCTGGAAATAAAACGATTGAAAATGCTGTAATATGCATGCCAAGCCAGTAGTTGGTGAATGTGGAAAAAAACAGTGTGCGTGAACAATGACTTGTTGTCCTCACACGTGTTTGTACTTACATATTGAAGACACACGGCCATAGTAGTACATGTACACTTGGCCGGAGGAACACTCTTAAGTACAAATGCTACATTAGCTTTGTGTTTTGCCATTGCTGTTGTGAAAGAAGAAAAAAAAAAATTTTGCTTGCTTTAGTTTTTGTTTGAGAAAGTAACCATATCCAGTCCGACTCCATTGGTCTGTTGCCCGTCTTTATTTATGTCTCAGGGTTACTTCAGGTTGTTGCAATCCAGACTTTGGAACATTAAATTACTTCATCCTGACGTGCTGGCGCGTTGACTTGAGGAACCAACCACTGTGGCTAATGCTAATGATGTTTTGATGTTTTCGCTGGGCCTATCCTGTCTACTTGAGAGTTAGCCCAGGAAAAGATGCTCATTTTCCTACCAAGTCTGCATACGGCCAATCCAGGCAAGAGTCTGTGGCCACGCATGTTGTTCCCCGTTATCTGTTGCATTTGTGTACTCCATACCCCCACCGCCCCCCAGAATAGGTAGACGTTTCTAATACAAAGGAACATCTGCAGGCAAATGCTCAACCAGCAATTTAGGTTCTGGGTGAAAATCACCCTAAAAATTGCCCTTATCCCTCTTTCACAGAGATTCTCTGTGAGATGGGCTGTACGGGAACTTCATCAAAAAGCTAAGTACCAAATGAAGGGTTTCACTGGAATGTAGTATGTCCATCAGGTTTGTCATGTGTGTTGCAGCTCATTTTGGGCAGTATGTGCATAATAGAACAATCACACTAAAGTGTATGTATGTGTATGTGTATACACACACACACACACACACACACACACACACACACACACACACACACACACACATTTGAACAGCTTCTTCCCTCTTGCCATGAACTCCATCCTTCCCAGCGTGAGTTAGACTCTGGCCTTTGCCGTGAGAGCCCAGAGCTGTTTTTAGGACACTATTTACCAACATGCCTCTGCTTTGACTGTTATTGATCCGACCACGCGTCAAGCTGGACCGACTGACCCACTGACCAGAAAACTCAAATAAATAGATTTTTTATTTTTTTTTTTGGGCCACATTCTGTGTTGCAATGTGTCTATGTGCAATAGAAACACATACATACTGGTACAGTATATCTTAGGAGGGCTAAGGTAATAGGACTTAAATATGAATCGCTGATTTTTTTTTAATCCAGTTTCTGATTTTAACCTGTTTATTTCCCCTTCACGGCAAGCAAATGAAAGTGACATTATTCAAAAGGTGCTTTGCTTTTCTGTTTTCCTCTTTTAGAATGTGCTTTATTTTTCCCAATACCAAGCAAGCTTTGAGAATTAACTTCCATTAACTTAACAACAGACACACGTTGCCGCTTTGGGCTGAGCCCGGCCGGGTCCCATGTGCGTAGGCCCAGCGAGCCCCACCTCCAGTGCCTAATTCCAGAGGGGGCTTCTGGTGTTCCGCGCCTGGACAAGAGAAAACTGAGTCCAATATTTTTATTTGTCATAAGGCATCTGTGAGCCGCGCTTTGTTTGGTCCCTCACCTAGGATATTTTTGGCATGGGTGACCCTGCCAGGGGCATAAAGCCCCAGACAACTTAGCTCTTAGTATACACAAACCCCCTCCACCACGGTAAGGTGACAGTTCATGATGGGCCTGAAAATAATTGATTGGAAAAAAAGTTCTGACAAATAAGCTTTAATTAATTAATGAAATTGATTAATCACCGAGCCCTAATTCGGGAGTGACTGATTTGTAAGATGGTGCCACTGCATAAAGTAGCACCGTTGTTTAAATACTCATATTCAGACCACTTCTCTTTTCTTTCCAGATGTTTTTACTCAATATATTCAATTATAAGACGGCACATAATTCCATCATCTGGTGACGAATGCCAACGTGGGTTGGAGGTCGAAAGGGTTTAAAACATTTTCATTTGGAGGGGAAGATTAGACCACAAAATATGCTTATGTAACGATAGCTTACTGAAAGCATGGCTGTTTATTTCCTTTGCATTTTCCCGGACCGACAACGTTGTCTCAAAGATCTCCGTTTACACCAATGCTGTTCTAGACTTGCCAGGGTAGTTGGCGCACACTTTGTGGTCGTATATGTGCAATGTGAATGAAAATGTCGGTAAGGTAATGCGACTCAGTTGGATACAGTGCAGTCAAAGTAAAAACTTGTTCGTGCTGTATTTTGGTTGTGATGTTATCCGTACATATCTCATAAAAATGAACACGCACGTGTATCCCCCGTTTTTACAGACTACTCTTCTCGGAGTCTACACGCGAGTCTTCAGAAACTTTGACAACCATTTTCCAGTGTTTCCACATTCAGGAGCCAAAACAGCATTGACAACCAACACACCACCACCATGCACACACATTTTTTCCCCTCTTTTTCAGTTGAAAACGGTTTCATACCCAAAGCCCCGTGGGGACAAAAATAGTCATTAAAAATAGTCAAACGGTGAATTGTGAACAGAGCCGTGTTTGTGCTGCCTTCTCACAGAATGGTTTACTTATCTGCTGAATATGTCATCGGAGCGGCCCGAGGGGGCTTAGAAACAAGTCACGTGGTGCCCCTCAAGAACTCTTAATGTTTAAACAAGCCCAGAATATTTGCTCGGCTCACTTGCCCCACATTGAAGTATGGGAATGTCAACATTGTCATCCTAAACAGTGTTCGGCAAAGAAAAAAAAAACTGAAAATAGATTTCATTTTAAACAGGCATCCTCTTATCACCATCGATATAATCATCCAAGTCAAATTGGCAAAGCGGGTGACCGAAATGAAGCCTGTTTGGGCCTGAGTGAAATGTGAGATGTAACGTGAGGGTTGTTGCACTCGTGGAATGTGTGTATGTCGGGGTGTGTGTGTGCTTGTGTGCTTGTGTGCATGTGTGTGTGTGTATATATACCTAGTGGTGGCACATGATACGAGAGAGGTGTTCTCGATCTGCAGTGACCTCATCCGCCTCATTTCGTGGCCGTCTCCAGATGAAGGCTCAGAGAACCTAATTGGATCCTGGAGTGTTTGGCCTAAGCGGCGAGCACCACACACTCCACGTAGCCTTCTTAATCCACCTGCCGCTTCCTTTTTGTGGCTTCCATCCAAGGTGTGTGCTCTCATGGGGCCTGTGTTCCCACCGCCTAAGGGACCAGTTTGGAGCTCTCACAAGGTCTTGATGTCGAGAGGATTCTCCCTGGGCAGTGAGATCGCGTAGCATGCAAATGAGGTGAGAGTGTTGTTGTGAGCTTTGGGACAAAAAAAAGTGGGAAGCCAGCTTGGAACACAATTGTCAGCAGCAGAAGAGATGTGAGGTTAGAGCTGTTTGCGGGATGGTCGACAGCATAGGAATGAGAGAGTAGCTTGTGTTGTCAAAATATTTTATACGTGATAATTATGATACAGCGGCCCGGTGGCCCAGTGGTTAGCGCGTCGACCTCACAGTGCAGAGGTCGTGGGTTCTATCCTGGCTCCGGCCTTCCTGTGTACCTCTACTTATGAAATTAATTGGTTCTGGATGAAGTTTATTAAGTAGAAAATTTTGTAAGTAGAGACGCGTTGTAAATGCCCTAATCCGTTCCAAGTCCCCCAAAATTCAGACATAAACGTTTTCTAAACCATAAAAATGCATCAAAATATGTAACAAATACATGTAACAATTAGCACAACAATTGAGAGTTGTGCATAATGTAAAAAAAAACAAAGAATTGAATAAAGAATAAAAATTGTCATTTTACTTTATGTCCTCATCGGGGGGGTTTTTGCCCTCTTTAGTTCATGTTCTCTCTCAGAAATAGTTTTTGCCTGACGTTTTGTAAAGAAACTGATACAAGGACGTTTGCTTTTGTCGGCTTTTAACAATCCTTCAAAAATGTCCAAGACAAACATCAGCATAGTGAGCGATCACCCAACTGGTCAACACTTTTTCTGGGTGATTCACATGTACGTCGAATGACGAGGACGCTGCATAGACACATATCTATCTATGTACATACATAGACTCAGACGGTAGAGGTGCCTCCTAGCCAATGGGTTGCCAGGAAGTTGCTAGGCAATAGCCAATGGCAGAGCAGCTTTCAGTATGTTGCATTCAGGAAACTCGGAGCTGCGAGTAGCGGGCCAGACTGTATTTTTACCTTTCGTATCTGGAAATTTCTTTCATAACAAGAGGCAATATTTTCCTGTAGAGACGTTTCGTCACTTGAAAATTTCGTATGAACAGACGTTCGTAAGTAGAGGTACCACTGTATTACAGCGGATCCGTGGAAGTCCAACACACCATCTTCCAGAAGGTTACGCGACCTTTTATATGTCGGGATTTTGAGTTAAAGCTCTGCATTGTAATGTTGGTGGACAGACAGGCTGGTGTTAGTAGCGTCGGTTTTTTGTTCTTCATGAAAAAATCTGTTCCAAGTTTTGCAGCTGGTTGTAACAGGCTTATTTATGAAAGGCCAAATTGATTACAATTCCAAATTTTGATGGGAAAACTGTGTGTGGCGCTTTGCTGACATCCCATGATCCGACCGTGAACGGAGTAAATGTTGCGCAGCTACTTAGATGTCAGTGTTCAGTGAAAGAAGTGTTTTCTTCAAGAACGTGTGGTGGGTGCGTCATATGCTGCTTGCTGCTCTGCCCCACTGAGGGAAAGACGACGACAATCGAGGCGATATTCTGGCGCCGTACGGTCCACATGGTTATGTCACCTCACATGCTCTGAATTGCTATGCTGGGAGTCACATGTTGCTTTGTGATTGGGAGCAAATAAGAATAGAGGGGATTGACATCGCTTTTCACCTCTACACATGCCATATTTAAAACCAAACGACCTCTCATACTATTTCTTTTTTGTTTGTTTGTTTTGAATCTTTTTGTTCCATCTTTTCCCTTGAAGATCAAATTCTGGATTTTTGAATTGCTTATGTTGTGACTCTCAGCTCGTCCCATCAGGGGTCACCACAGTAAGTGACTCGCCTGATTTGTTTATTACGGTATTTACGTGGGATGACCTTCCCGGCACAACCCACCATTTTTTTTTTCAATCCGGCCTGACCTGTGTACATATTAAAATGCTTTTTTGGGGAGGCATGTAATTGTTTTCTCTTTGTTTCTGTTTGCCGATTCTTTTGTCGTTCACCCCATACCTTTTCTTGCCATGAAGTGTTGACCTGTTAAGAATCAAAGAAGCAATGTAATTCCTTTCGATTGCCTGCCGTCTCAACAAAGTCGACCTTGCTGTCTTTTTCTCCACCAAATGAAACTAGAGTGGAGGCACGGAGGTTTCTGAAGCGAGATTGAGACTTATTCTCCTTTGGAGATGAAGATCATGATGCTGTCAGAATTTGTTGACCCGCCGAAATATTTATCGGGCGAGTCATGTCCGCTGGTTCATTTTTGACCCCAAGTCCGCTCCCTGCCGCGACCTCCAGAGATTGACGCACCAATGCCCGGCCAGCATGTTTGCCTTCCAGACCGTGCATGTGTGCGTGCGTGCGTGCGTGCGTGCTTAGTGTGTTCACTGTGCACCACAAGAAGGCTGGCATGGTGCACCCCACCCCGGTGCACCCTTTCAAAGCTGTACGCCTGCTCATGTTTGCATAGCGAGAGTGTCTCAGCCAACACGTGCAAGAAATAAATTACATATGGCCATGGAAACAAATGTCTTTATGTATAATTTCCCTTTTGGTTTGACATGACCGTGCAGCCTTTTTCAAGCTGTTGACGTTGTTTCTCCAACCATGTTATGACAGGATATCCTCGACTACACCTACTTTATACTGTGGATGTTATCACATTTCCCCGAAACTTTCTCACTCACTGGCATGCACCCTTCATGATCGTTAAATAATCTTTTGATTTACAGTTATATGTGGAATTACCCTAAATGATACAGGATCTTTTAACCCAATGCATCTAATTACATGAGTGGCAACACCAATCGCGCGTAAATCTTGATAGATAAAACCAAGTGAATAACGCTCACGATATTTTTGGTATCACAGAGCGTGCCTGAGTTCCTTTTTATCTTCTGTTTTAATTTTTTTTTTTTTTACTCGTATGTGCAGAATGGCAAACTGTAAGTCATCAATTAACCACGAGGACCGAAGTAACATCGGGTCAGAACCACGACTCACTTTAGAAGGCGTGTAACCTCACCATAACTTGATATCCTTTCCCCTCTGTAATGATTTGTGAATGTCTCTCCTATTGCTGTTGTTTTGATTGAGCACGAGTCAATTGTGTATTGGTTATTGATCAGCACATTTCCATGTCATCGGGCACGCACTGACACGGTATCACTGAGCTGACCTCTCGGTTTGGATTTAAACAAGTGATTCCCTACCTTTCTTGACTAAAAACTAAACTTCTTGACTAAATACTAAAAGTATTTAACATTGGACTATGTTCAATGCACATACGGTACTAAAATCATGACCTTGTGTTGATTCACTCACAAATGTATTGACCTTATGGGAAATCTAAGCCAGGCTTGTTGAACAAAAGTTTGATGTACTCTCAGAAAGCCACGACTTATTCTGTGAATGGTATGAAGCTTAATTGTACTTTCTGTCATCGAGCAAATGAACATTTCATTGTTCGGTCTCTGGTATAGACAAATGAACAAAGATCCACTATTTGTTCGGAAAAAAATACGCACATACGCAGATGCGTATGTGGAACTAGGAGTCGCCGCTTGGAATTGAAGCGGATTTACATGGGACTGGAGATGTGAGCCAACCTCTCTTTTTCATCAATGGACGCTACAGCTTCTTGTTTGCTTTCAAACTTAGCTTGTAGCAGACATTTTCAGCATGACTCTGATCCACTGGTGAAAAGACACTTTGATTCTCTCCTCTTTCATTGACAACTGCTTCAAACAACAAAGCATATGCAGGAAAAGTGGTTAAGATTGCATGATTGTCTGTGTCGTATGTGTTGTGTTATATTATTTTGATATATTTTATGTTAACTGTTGTGTAAAGCGCTTTGTTACAGCTGAAGCTGTTGTGAAAGCGCTACATAAATAAATATGTATTGTATTGTCAGGGAAGCTTATTGAAGATTCTAGACTTCAGCTATTTTTTTTTCCTTTCTGAAGTTTTGAACTGTCCCAACGCTGTTTTAATATTCACAATATATGTGTGTCCATTCTGTCCTCAAGTTTTGAACTATTTTCTCCCTGGTGACATCTCAGCCCAATTCGATATGACATCACCTTGAATTTCAAAGAGTTGTGATATGGCCAACATACAGTGTATTAACACTCCTCCCCAACAATGTGTCCATTCCCATTTAATGCCAGTGTGTGAGGTGTAAATGCCAAGGAAAAGAGCAGCCAGGATGACCTATGACAAATTCTTGAAACTTCTCATGACAGAGCAAACAAACGCTTCCTGCCCCCCTCTCTCAACCTCTCTTCCTGGTTTCTGACAGAGTGGGTGGAGCCTGCCTGACTGTGTGGGAGGAAAAGAGAATCTCATCCTTAAAGAAGCAGAAGGAAAAGCAGGTTTGCCCACACACCACCTGCAACCGCCACCGCGCTTGGTCGGAGCCGCCGCTGCCTCCTGATCAGCTCTCTGCGACTCTCTGGAGAGCAGAAGTCGCTTTCGGGTAGCTTCCCAGTCTTCCCGAGAGGTTGAGACTTTGTCGCTGAGCCGTTGACATCCCGTAAGTAAACATGAGCTTTTGTCTTCTGTTTGGACACAAACTGGTGTGTAGACATAGGTTGTGCACGTGTACTTTCAAGGAGGAGGGTCCAAGTTAAAGTTACTGTTTCTGTTGCTAATCATGTCACGTGAGTTTAAAAACAAAACACACATTCCTGCTGGAAGAGAGGCATCTGTTCCTGAGTTGGAATGCCAATCTAAAAATATGATTGAAACATTTAGCATCTGTGCTCTATTTTCATTCCCGCTCAGCTGTGACACTTTTATATATATATAGCTGCATTACCTTAAAACGCATCTGATGTTTCGAATACCACTTGAGGCTGTTGGTAAGATAAACACAAACTGGCTTTTTCAAGACTTTTCCTCAGGCTCCAACAACTTTATTTAGCAATATTTCAAGCACAGGTGCCAAACACAACTCCAGGCGCTCATTTTCTGTTGCCCGCTAAAGCAAATCTTGTGTCGATCTAAGTGTTTCTTGCTCAAATCTAGAGCAACATTGCAAATAGTCTTAAGAACAAGGAGAAAATTGACTGAACAGTGCTTGTACAAAAATCTTCATTGACATTTGATTTGAATCCATCGATTTGGTGGGTACAGTTACAGTTTTTAAATTCAGAACTGCCACTTGGTCAATTTCTATGTTTTGTGCTATTTTGTGTTCGATGCAAGTTTCAGATTGGTCACTTGGTCATTGGTCATTGGTTCAGATTGGAGTGAAGGGAAAAATAGTACATCTGTTTGTTTTTATTTAATCATATATATATATATATATATATATATATATATATATATATATATATATATATATATATATATATATATATATATATATATATATATATATATATATATATATATATATATATATATATATATATATATATGAACATGTATAGCCATTTCATGTGATTAACTTTTAGCACTGAATTTATCAATCCCGTAATGGGGAAATTCAGTAACAATGTGGAAAAAGTAAAAATCCCCCCATGTTCAACTTTACAAAATTCGGCGATGAGACTGAGCTGAATAAGAGCAGCGGTCAGTGTGAGTCACCTGTCCATGAAGAATAAATGATGTAATATGTTAGATACAGATGTGAATGTGAACAGCAGCAATTGTATCGGCATACTAAAAATGATATACATAATTATTTTTGTAAGACTGTACGTAGCGCAAAATTAATCAACTAGCTTTGGGGATTTAAATAAACAACATTGTTAATCGTTGGAGTGGCCTGAGAACTACAAATGAATTAATATCAACACAAAATACGTGCTACTATACTATGCAGTTGTGAATGTGAGCAAAAACAGCAAGGGCATGAAGTGTCGTTGTAGATGACGTCCCCCGAATAAAAATATAAGCTTTTCTCAGCAGTCAATGAATGAATAAATATCACCTTCGCTATCAAGCGTAGTATTGTTGTTACAGCAAGTCTCAACGGAGTGGTCAGGATGGACGAAATTTCGTCACTTTTTTTTTTTTTTACACAAAGGATTTTGTTCTGGTTTGCCCATACATGCTAATGACGTTACCTTGTTTTCTTCGGCCACCTGCTCCATTTTGAAACCTACTTTGTCACAATCCTCTCCCTGACAAACACAGAAAAATAGAGGTGCTCGGGGGCAGGCGTGCAACAAAAATTAGATCAGACCTGCAGCCTGACCCGTGCGTGGCTATCTAATATTTCTCGGGCCCACAGACGGTGATTGTGTGTAACGGAGGGAGTGAAGAGGCCAGTGGTGGATGGAGGTGATAGAGCAGGCCTGGGGGGGAGAGGGGCATATAAAAATGTAATAACGGACTGTTCACGGTTCACTGCTCGCTCATGCAGTTGACTAAACCCTTGTGCAAAACAGTTGCATAACTCTCGTAGTCCAGACATTGCACAGTCATTCGTGTGGGTGATGTTCTCCACCCAGCCACGCACGGTGGGACCTTATATCTTCAAAGCCAGTGCTTTAAGGGTGAATCCTGTTGAGTCTCTTGCTTTCCTGCTTGCCCCTCTGTCTTCATTAGCTTTACTGGCAGATCCCTAAATCAGCCCTGAAAGGGAGCGGCTGATAACCTTTTGAACTCTCCCTTCAAGCTCCCTTATTGACTTCAAACCGGAAGCTGCGCTGTCCTGGGGCGATTACACTGAGCCCGTGTTGCATGCTCATAAGCCGATCGATGTCTCCTCAGCTTTTTTTTTTTTTGCGTAAGTGGAGACTGTGAGTCAGCCAGCGAATGTGTTGTCACAAACTCCAAAGTAATGTAACTTTGCATGCGTCACAGTAAAAGTTCAGCGTCTGTCCAAACAAGCAGAGAAGCTACTGAATCTTAAAGAAGAGAGTTTAATTTAATTGATTATTTTATGTATATATATATATATATATATATATAATTTATTTTTGCTTGGTCTATTGCAAACAATATGTGAAGGCTGTTGGGATACAAACGCTGCCTTTCCTTAATCATAAATCAAAACATTTAAGTCAGGCGCAGGAGGTCCTCGGTTTACAATGGTCCCAAAACACGACATTTTGAAGTTACCGTACATGCGACACGCGGCATAAGAGTATGTACGTACAGGTTTAGTTACACACTGTACTCACCATTTTTTTCATTTCATTCATAGTTATGCCCTAGTATTTTTTTTTCATACAACTATTTACTGTAATGATAACACTTGAAGGTGACACTTGACGCACACAATGAACTAATTAATGCAGTAGCAGCCTATGACTAATATCGCGAAACACAAGAGGTCAAGCTCAGCTCGGGCCGTGCGTCCTGGTTTTCATTGGTTTTAGATTTTATGGTTTGGAAGTGTTTTTCATATTAAATATTTCTTGTAATGGCGGCCCGGTGGTTGACTGGTTAGCGCGTCGGCCTTACACTGCAGAGGTGTACATAATGTAAAACAATATTTATCCAATAACATGACACAAACATCACACATTTAAAAAATAATAATAAAACATCATACTCAGCAGAGCTCAGAAAGGATTTTAAATTGGACCGTTTAGATGTGTAAAATATAAGGTACAATTCTAGAAAATAACACTTTTCCAATGCTTGGAGCTGGAAGTTATTTGTGTACGCTGCGAAAACTTGACTTGTACTGTAGCAGACGGAAAAGTCCTGGAAAATAATTTCAATTACAGTGGCAAACCTGCCATTTCTTCCCACAAATTTCCCATTTCGAAGGATGACTCTTCTTTTGGGCAGGCTCTGTTGTTTTTTGTGTACAATCTGTGGGCAATGTCCTGTGGGATCACGGCCGCTGTGATACGACAGGACATCCTGCGTCACAGAATACACACACACACACACACGCACACACAGATGCACGTGAATGCACTTTGTTCATGTCTGTCAAAGTTTATTTGACGTAGATGGATGGTGTTTCCCGTTTTCAGTTCTTTAGCACTGTTTCCTCACTGTATTGCTAGTGTAGCTATAGTTGGAGGAATAATGAATTTCTGAACATTTCTGCATCAATTGGTCAAAAGTTAGTCTGATTTTCACTTAAACCACAAGAAAAAACAAACAGGGTCGGTCGGCTTACACTAATACCACACAAACAATTATGTTTTCATATTCTTACGGAGCATAATGTAAACATTCACAGGACCAGGAGGAAAACGTAAGCCAACCTTTAGATGTAATAATTGCTCTCGTCTCCTTTGGCAGCAATAACCTCAACCAAACATTTCCTGTCGTTGCAGATCAGACATATTCAACAATCAGGATGAATCTTGGACGACGGTTTTCAAACAATTTACAATTCAGCAGGATTCCAGGAAATGTCTCTTGAGGTCATGCCACGGCATCACAATCGGGTTGAGATCAGGACTCAAGTCCTTCTACAAAATATCTTGATACACTTGTGAATTCATTTTGGCATTGATGATAGCAAGCGGTCTGGGCCCTGAGGTAGCAAAGCACACCCATACAGTTACGCTCTCGCCACCAATTTCACAGTTGGGATAAGGTGCCGTGTCATTTTTCCTCCAGATGACATTGTGTGTTCCTCCCAAAAAAATTCAACTTTAGTATCATCTATCCAAAGAATAATTTGCCAGTCGTGCTCTGGAACATCCAAGTGCTGTTAAGAAAGCTTCAACCATGCAGCAATGTGTTTTTTAGACAGAAACGGCTTTCTTCTTGGTGTTCGCCCTTAAACCGCATTCTTGTTTAATTTGTCAACATGTGTCAGTACCTTTTATATGTCTTCAGCTGACACCCCCCCCCCCCCCCCCCCCCTTTTTTCTTTTTCT
>CAAKHF010025132.1:0-27549 GCA_901007745.1 Hippocampus kuda | reverse complement strand
GAATACTTTAAGTCACTTTTTAAAGGCTACAACTGTATGTCTACCAATCCACCCTCACGCACACACACGCACACACGCACACAAGCACACACACACACACACACAAACACACACACACACACACACACACACACACACACACACACACACACACACACACACTTTCCAATACATAGAACTGGCCTCCCCAGCAGTCTTCCAAAGAGCTTATCGAAAGCTACACTCATTTCCCACCATGACATCATGGCACACGTGATTCCCAACGTGTGGTTTTGATCTAACAGCCTTCGTGACATGCGATGTTTGATCATGCGGCTGCTGCGGGGCGCCTTCACTCCGTCTGCTGCCTCACACTGGGCATTGGGACAGTTTTTTTTTTCTCTCCTGTTACCTTCTCCAAGGGGGTAATCTTTTTGTCCGTGTGCGGTAGGAGGTTAGCGGTTAGCATCTCGAACAATGTTTGTCATCAAATTGGAAGACAATTTAGAGTCATCAGCGTCATCGGGTATTTTTGTAAATTTCGGGAACATTTTGGACCTGAATATAACCAAAAATATTTTTTGTTTACATCAAAGACAATTTAGAGTCTTCGAAGAACCTAATCTAACTTTTCATGAAGAGAAATTCAAATCCCTGAATGAACATACTTGGGTTTTTCTTAAACGTAAAAAACGCTTGAGTCTTCGGTGAACCCACCGAACTTTTATTTGGTAAGCGTAAAAGAAAAATATGAGTTCACTGAGCAGAACATGTTTTCATTCACATCCATCCATCTATTATCCAAACCGCTTAGCCTCAAGAGGGTCACGGCCGCACTGGAATCTATCACAGCTGTCTTTGACATCGAAGACAAATTTGAATATTCATTGCACCAAACACACATTTTTTTCCCCCATTAAATATAAAGCCCATTATGAAGCTTTAATGAACCTAACATACATGTTGGCAACATCACAAACAGTCGAGTTTATGTACCTTGTCGACATGAACTTTTACGAAAATTTCAAGCCTACTTAGCCAGCCTAATGCACAATTTTTATTAATACCAAATTTATTTTAAATTGACCCATTGTGTTTTCATTATCATAAAAGACAATAACGTTTTCAATATCACCGCACCTTTAGTTGACTCAATTCAGAATTTAATTTTCAATTAGCCTATCATACATTACCCCCGCCACCCCCTCAAAAAAAGCCATTTCAAGTCTTCATTGATCCAAACGAGTTTGTGTAACTTAAAGACCGATTTTATTTTTTTCTTCACTTCACATATTTTCAGACACTTTTGATTCTTCAATTAAGCTGGCAACCAGTTCAGGATGTCCCGAGCCTTCTGCCAGAAGACAGCTGGGATGGACTCCGGCACGCCCGCGACCCTTGTGAGGAGAAGTGGATTAGAAAATGGATGGATATCCATTATCAATTTTTTAAAAAGCCTGAGTCAGCGTTGAAACCAAAACATGATTTGTACGAGGCGACGTTGCTATCCACTGGAGCTCCCTATCAGGAGCTGTCTGAGATACAAAGACAGATTGCTTATGTTGGAGCCATTTGGCATAACGCTGTGGAAAGCATAAGCTAATTCCCATGTTTTCACACCGTGACAGCGTCCCAGTTACATAACCGCGAGCGGACTCGTCTGACCCGGCGGCTTTTCGGTAAGACGGAACACATGTCCCGGGACGTCTCCGCCTGCTGTGCTCTCGGCGGACAATGCGCTCAAACAAGCATCAACGTCAGCGCCGTGCACTCATGCTTGCTCTCCGGCTGACCGACCATATGTTCATATTTACTGAGAGATCAACTCAGTCCTGGCACGCAGTCAGAACACTCACACGGTGCCTGTATGCGCTTTGTGGTGTCTATCTGGCCAACTTTGTTGTGAGCAGCCTCTGCCGTGGACGGACGGGCCTGTTATATTATTTCATTCATAATGCTCCGAGCGGCTCGTCATTTCTATGCACTAGGTTCTGGGTGATCATTCAATATCAATATGTATCGTGATACACATGACCAATTTCAATAGAACATTCATTCATCCATCCATTTTCTGATCCGCTTAATCCTCACCAGGGTCTCGGGGGGTGCTGGAGCCTATTCCAGCTGTCTTCGGGCAGTAGGCGGGGGACACCCTGAACCGTTTGCCAGCCAATCGCAGGGCACACACAGACGAACAACTATCCACGCTCACACTCACACCTAGGGACAATTTGGAGTGTTCCATTAACCTTTCACGCATGTTTTTGGAATGTGGGAGGAAATCGGAGTACCCGGAGAAAACCCACGCAGGCCCGAGGAGAACATGCAAACTCCACACAGAGAGGCCGGAGCTGGAACTGAACCCAGTAGCTCTGCACTGTGAGGTTGACGTGCTAACCACTGGGCCACCGGGCCGCTTAAGCATTCCATGTTGAAATAAAATGACCCAAATTCAGCCTCTTTCACTGATCTTGCCCAGCCCAGATATGCGCAGTTGAGCCAAGCTACCTCGATTGCTTAGTGTAGATTGGACATGCACTGAATGCTGGAAATTTACATGTGCTATGCGTCATAACCTGGCTCAAAAAACAGGAGGAGTCCAATTTTTCAAAATAATCTCAGTAGTTTGATACAACTACAGGTATCAGGTGTGTCTTGTCTGAATTATCAGTCGTGTATATGTGAGTGTGTGAGAATGGCGTGGCGCAAAGTGTTGAAGAAAACGAAATAAAAGGCAAATGTGCTCAAGTATCGCGATCCAGGAACAGAGCACCCCATAAGTCACTGGAAGCCAGTACAGCCGCAGAGCCAACTTCTCTATATTTCCTTGACAGTGCATGACCACGACCAGCACCTCAGAGAGAACAGATGTTACAGATGTCAGTAGCCCCCATGTTAATCCCACACAATCACATCTGTAGGAGTCAGGACGAACAATTTACGTGATCACACTTTTGGCTTTTCGGCTTAAATCCTGTCCTGCCCACGTGCACAGGTCTGTGAAAATACCAAAACTTAGTCGATCTCACCCCTACGCAGATTTAGACCACGCCACGGAACAGTCTTGCACTCGGCACAAAAGCAGAGCCCGTTGTGACAACTTGGAAAATGTGTTCAAACCCCAAACCAAGTTGAACTGCTGAAAATAGTGGGCGGCACATCGCACTGTTGGCCGGAGGAGCGAGCGCTTCGTCTTTGAAAATACTTGTTCTGTCCCATTCCAAGTTCCATTCCCATTTCAAACAACTGCCGGGTAAAGATTGTAACGTGAGCCAACTCCTACTACAGTAGACCGTGGTGATGGATGAGAACAGATTAAAAAAAAGTGTTGGGTTTTTTGGGGGGTTGCTGTGTGCATCAACGCGTATCAATGATCACAATTGGCGTGTTAAGCTCACCTTTCAATTGGTGCTGATTGCATTTGGGCTAACATGGGTACATCCATTTTAAAACTGCAGTTTCAATAAAAAATAGTGATCAGGGTCTGATTTTGTAACCAAATCCTGTCTCCACAGTACAAATAATGTATGTCAGGGCTTCCTATTGACATTCTGCATGTGATAAGCTGATTAAGGCGCTAAGCCAGATGGGATCTCAGTGTTTTTTTACCGTATTTGCGTGTGTGTGAGTGTATGTGTATGTGTGCGCACGCGCGCGTGTTTGTTTGTGTTTGCATCTCGTGGGAAAGCGAAAGTGGATTGTCCGTGTTAGCTTAGCGCGCTGTTGCAGCGTGTCGCTCGGCCTCCGCTTATCTGTGTTCATCTTTCTTGCCATTGTCCTCCTCATGCCCGTCCATCAAAATCATAGCAGAGCTGGCCTCTCAATCGCGCTTTTAAAATATGGTTGTCCGTGTGCGTAATTACAGGCATGCACTGTGAAGAGGCAAAAACCACACGTGTTTTGATTTGTTCTCTCAGTAGCGACGGTTATTTCCCATGCTTGACAGTTATGACACGACAGAGGAGGTCCATAAGAACAATGTCAACTCTGCAGACTCTGCTTCTGTCTTTTTTTTTTTTTTCCAGGCCAACCCAAGTATTTCTGCTGGAACCCGAACATTTTTTTTTCCATCCTTCCTCCGGCACAATTTTGCTGACAAGTCATCGCTGCGGTTGAAACCATCCAGGACGCTGAATAGATTTATGTTTGAGAAGATCATCTGCAGCCTTTTCTTTCCCCCCCTCCATGAGTTGAACTGCAGCTTGTATTTAAAACTACTGACATAGGCTGAAATGGGTAGAGTAAAGGGATGTTGACATGTTTTTGTTTTTAAACTGGGGACAGCAGGGTGGATTAGTGGTTTGCACACCTGCCTCACTGTTCTAAAGTTTGCGGTTGAAAGCCTTTTGGTGTGGAGTTTGCTAGCTTTTCCTCTGATACTTAAGCTTCCTCACACAGTCCACTGGCTAATTTAACAATGCCACCCAGATTTGATTGCTTTTGCCGCTGTTGTTGATTGTTCAACGAAAAGCATATCCAATTCCAGTTTTAAGATGCTAACCTGTAGTTGAGGGACGAACAATTGCGACTGTTGGCGAAAGTGGAAAAATGTGCGTTCACGTCAGAGTTCGTCGGGGTTCGTTCAAGGTTGCAAATTGTTCACGAAATTTTCGCCTCATCAGACGTTCGACAACAGTTTGAGTGTTTTTTCTTGTCGCAAGGAAATTGTTCAAACTTTCTTTGTGGCGAGAAAAGTACAGGCTGGCAAATGTTTGGCGAACATTTTGCGATGTTTAACAAACCCCTGGCGAACTGTGGTGGGAACACAACATTCACTGCCTTCAAAAACACTCGCAATTGTTTGCTGCTCAGTGGAATAGGGTCGGTAGCACCAAAATGACTGATGACGTCACACACAAGTGGCGCTAGCATACAATAATAACCCTCTATCACACTGCTAAGAGCGGGCTACTTTGGACTGGGAGGTTGGCCGCACAGCTGAAAGAAGTACTTTCGGTTTATTTAATTTATCTGAGGTTGAAAAATATTTTACTTTCAAAGTGACAGGTTTCTCTTTGTTACATCAATCTACAAAAGACTCTTGACACCTGTCAGGATGCTAATTGTCTCGTGTGCGTGACGCTAATATGAAACCCACAAGCTAGCAAAACATGTTTGTTATATGTTTAAGCTTTCCCATGGTGACCATGTTAACGCGTTATTATGGTGTTGGTGCTGCTAGTAAAGGCACATGAAATCATAGTGGATTCACATTTGCTGTTGTAGCATTTTATTTAACAGCCAACATTGTGGGCCTTTTCTTCAGTGTGTGTGAGAGACAGTGTTTCAGTTCCACATGTGAGATGATTTCAATTATGTGTGAGAGCCTTTCAGTTGGCTGTGAGTGCGTGTAATCCTCAATTTTATCTATATATGTTTGTCCTCTGCCTTGTGTATAGGGTAAATGTGTGAGTGTTTTTGTGGAGGGTTGGAGTACAGCTGGCACTCAGTGATACAACAGCTGTCATTTCAACTGTGGGAAAGTATCTGGAGGAGGCAACCACATCGAGTTGGTTATGACATCATGGAACATTGTAAGAAAATGATATGATAGTGATTATCTTACAATAATCCCCGCCTATTTTGGGAGCGAAAAACACATTTGTGGACGCAGTTTGTGTTTTTCATTTGTCATTTATTCTTGGCTCGAACAGAGCGAGAAAAAAGTTTAACTGCAATAATAGAGCTTTGTAGTTGACACTGGCAGGTCAATATGTCATATGAGACAAGAGTTAACAGTTAAAATCGAAGCAAACAACATCTGCAAAACATTGTTTTTGTTACCCTCCTTTCATGGTGAGCCAGGGGCACGAAACAATGGAAATAGAAATGATCTGCCCGGGGGTGAAACTGTCACCACCATTACACATTGATGAGCCATACAAGCAATGTTTACATTATTATAAACAGTTGCCATGTGGCGGCCCGGTGTTCCAGCGGTTCGCGCGTCGACCTCACAGTGCAGAGGTCGTGGGTTCAATTCCAGCACTGGCCTCCCTGTGTGGAGTTTGCATGTTCTCCCCGGGCCTGTGTGGGTTTTCTCCGGGTACTCTGGTTTCCTCCCACATTCCAAAAACATGCATGAAAGGCTGATTGAACACCAAAGATGACTGGGACAGGCTCCAGCACCCACCATGACCCTTGTGAGGATTAGCCAATGGGAAAATGGATGGATGGAGTTGCCAGATGTCTGAAATTCCCTAGAGAGTCAAAATAATTTTGACACGCCGCGGAGAAGAGTGTTGTTCATAACCCTGCTAAATGTGAATGATTACATTTCAAACAGTAAGAGATTATACAGTAAAATAGGGCTTGAAAATTGTGAAATACCAAGCCGTCCTTTGTGTTCTCAAACGCCGAGGGCATGTCTACTGCATATGCTGAAACCACACCCTGCTGTTAGCTGTCAATCAAATATCGCTACGTTTGGCATCTCATGACCACACAGATCTCATGTTTGCTAAAATAGATCTGCGTAAAGCTCCCGTCGGCTGGAATATTATATCCCAGCGCGTGGTCACGGAAATTTGGACGGCACAACGAGCTCTAGCTACCAGCTAGCTTACAGGCTAACAGGCTTCTGGATGGTGAAAGTAATGATAACTAAGTAGCTCACAGTTGCGCTGAATAACTGTTGATGTGAACGAAGGCTCAGTTGTGATCGTGCGAGAAGGAGGACTCATGCTGGACTCCAAAGTGTGTTTTGCAGCCTCGCCTCAAAAATTTGTTTGTAATGCGTTACTCCAACATTGATAACAAGTGACAACGCATGAGTCCTTGTGCTCTGTTATATTTCTCGCATATGTCTTTCTTCACTTAACCGTGTCACAAAAGCTTATGTTGTTGACTTCTCATGACATGGTTCAAATTCATATTTTCCTCACAGAATTTGGAATTTGACAATGTCAGGGGTGTTGGATGTGTAGTTAGCCGCAGAAGCATGTCTACATTGGAGACAAATAACGCGTTCAAAAACTACAGCCACCTTGTTAGCTCTGTATTTTCAGCAACGCCTCTTGATTTGCTTTGTGTTTTTCCTCATCTGAAAAAGAGCTCCAGGGTAGCGAAAAGATGATTCAGAATGAGCTACAAATACACCATATAGCCCACTTCAGGCTGCTGATAGAAAAGAAAAAAAGCTGCCTGCACAAAGCTGAGGCGGCTCAGTGTTTCAGCTAAGCAGCGCCACGTCACTAATGTGCTGAAGCCGCACGGCACGCTTGTGAGGAACGCACTCTGATGTCGGGGATAAAAGTGACATCCAATCAAATATGCGCTTTTAATATGCAAATGTGCGTGCGTGCATGTGGCTGAGTGACAGAAAGTGTCTCGTGGTCTCCTTTAGGAATCTGCTTTGTCTAACAGCAACACTTTAGCTCTCCCTTCGGATCACCGAGATTTTAAGGTGATTCTATTTTAATGCTGAATCTGTTTTTTTTTTTTTTAAATGCTGCAGCAATAATGCAATACGCTGCTGGAGGCACGCACCACTACACGAGTGCAGCCAAATGAGAACTATAACAGTGTTCATGTGAAATAATGCGGCATTAATGTCTGTCACCACTCATCAAGATTTCAGAGGCACCCTTTGCATGTTTTACAACCTTATTTATGCCAATTGTAACCGAGGGTGTTCAATAACACAAGTGCAGAAAGGCGGAAAAGCCTTTTTTTCCCAGCATTCCATATGTGGAATTTGTATGTTCCCCTTTCAATTTGTCGATCTTTGTAATTGAATTCTTTTCACTTAATTCATTGCACGATACCAGGGGCTTCATTAGGCCTATTTTAGTGGGGCTGAAGCCTCCCTAGAATGTTCTTGAGGACCCCCCCACCCCCTAAATGTAATTGGGCACATTGACTTAACTTTTTTTTTCCCCTGGGAATTTTTGTCAGCTCTGTTTATAACAATAACATGCACGAAATCATGACATCAATGACTTAACATTTTTCCAAACATTTGTCCCTCTTACTGATCGGCTGATCTCCTTGACTTGTCGATGAGATCTCTGGTGGGAGGAGCTTGCATGTCAGCAGAGTGATTTCCAGCTCATCTGTGTGACCCTAGTACGGACTAGCGCAACAAAAAAACGGATGTTCCAAAAGGAAGAGCTGCCAACGGGTGTTAAGAGGAAGAACAAATATTCGATGCATCGTTTTGCAGACATGCTTGAACCATATCAGCAATGTTGTCACTGTGAAGCGAAACGCTTGAAGATGTGAACAATGCGGTGGTAAAAGGAGGTGTTTTTACGTGAAGTGCGGCGTGCCTGTTAGTATTTATGTCTTGTTGAGCTTCTGTAACCGTCTTGTCATGCCGCGCCGCTCGCTTCATCTTCAAAACGAAACGAGTCTCAGTGGCTCAGAGGCAAGGCTGTAAACTAGGTCGCCGCCATGAGACAAGCACATTTGCAAGACAAGATAGAAAGTTTGTGTGTGGGGGAGCAGGGAGGGGGGTGGGGCAACATTGTGCATTATTAAGGTGTCATGCCTTGAGCCTGAAATCCTGCTATGATTTATTTGTATCTAAGACAGGTTGCACACATACTGATTTGTATCGTCCTAAAGGTGAATCAATCATGTTAAAAAAAAAATCTTGACAATAATATGTAATGTATATGTCATCGGAATGTGTAGCAATCGTCATTTCACGCCTGTTTTCTGGGTTTGGTCACGCGACTTTCGCAAGCTGAGCCCTTCGGGACTGTGACGCCATTTTCAGTTGTCAGCAAGTAGCAAAATGGCCGCTCGTGAGACGGGTGGATTAATACTGTGTTTAGCGTCATTGGGGTGCATTAAAACTATTTTTGTAAAGAACATTTTTGACTTGATTTCAATCATGTGCTGTCTTGATTGAGCTCCAGCTGCAGCTGGAGTGAAGGGCGTTTCCCTCCAGCAGGTGCACCTGCGCCTCGTTACCCCATCAAGCTTGGCTTGACTTCTGCCACTCCTTGGCAGGTTATTGACCTTGCTTGTTGTTGTGCTTCAAGTGTGATTTCCGAGACCTCTCGATACAATTCCTAGTCGCTGCCGTTTGTTCATAGTTTTCTTGAGCAGGTTATTTAACTCAGGTTAGCAAAAAAAGTGAAAAGGAAATAACTGGACATCTCCAAACAAACCCAAATGCTAGTGTCCTACAAAAATGGCTGCGTTACTGGACTTGGAAAATGCACCGGCTACGTCACCGTTCTCACAGAGTTGCCACGTAAGTTTGTCACGGCTGAAATATTTTTAGTTGATTTTACATAGCAAAAAAATAAACCATGAAATGGGAACATTTCATGTTTGGGACCAAAGTAGCAGTTTTGGCTAACGTTGGCTGGTATACACAGTGCATGCTGTACGTGCAGTGCAAATATGTGTTCAGAGTTTTGATTATGGAACGCAAGCATACATTCGAGCAGCTTGAAAACTCCCAACTTCTCTTTTAATACACCATATAACACAAGATAATCTTTCAGAGGTATCCCAAAATTGGATCTTTTCTGTCCCCTATGGGAAAGGAGGGGAAAATGCTCAACTCTTGCAAAATTTACAGAACGCCAGTTAATGTGACAAATGTAGAGTGTGTGAGTTGTTTTATCCTACGTGACATATACACATGCAAAGACAGCCAAAGAAAATATAAAAAGCCCCTTGAAATCGTCAGACCGGGAGACGGGGATGATCGACTGATTCCAAGTGTCCGTCTCGGTTTACATTGCTCTGGTTTTGCTTGACATTTGTACCGTATGGAAATATGTTGGTCTGATTTGACTAAATTGATGTACTTTGGTAACTCCATGAGGGAGCTTAAGATCACATGACAGATATTGCCGACGACTGGCCTGACTTGCAATTTCTGTTGCGATGTCTAAAGCGAGGCGCGCATAACAGATTTATAAAATGTGAGACAAGACGTGAGAAAAACACTGGCAAGTTTGTGCTTATTTCTCTCGAAGTGTGTTTCATGTCGCAATCATGGAGTTGAAGACCAGTTCACACTTGGGTGTTTTTTTTTTTTTTTAATGGCCTGAGCTTGAAAAATCAATCGGTGAGTTTTTCAGTTTAACAGAATAGTCCCCCCCCCCCCAAAAAAAATAAAATTTGCAAAAAGGCAGCAAATGTCCATCTGCAAATGAGTGGGGGTTCATTGCATTTAAAAAGCAAATGAGGCAGCTCTATATGTAAAAAAGGGCAACTTGTGATCAAGCTATCCTCCCCCATCCTATCTATTGGAGGTGTTAGGCCCCTTTTGGCAAACTGAGGTTTATTGAGCATGGTTACTTAACATTTTAAATCAAGTGTGTGTGAAAGAAGCAATATTTTACATAGAGTTCATGTGTGTGTTTGACCTGGAGTGGCTCAAATGGACTCTGTGTGTGTGTGTGTGTGTGTGTGGCTGTGTGTGTGGCTGTGTGTGTGTGCACGCGCGCAAGCAGTAAATCATTGTTGTTCTAGTTGCACCATTGTTTTGCCAGCCTGCATGTCCAACTTATGAAATATGTAAACATGCTTCTCTAAGTACATTTGCCGTGGAGCTTGCCCTCCTTTTTTTTTTTTTTTTTTTGGCGTGTTGTTTATGGTGGTGGTTGTGGAGTAGTCGGAAAATAAATTACAAATAAATTATACAGAGGGCCTGCCTGGCTTTTAAAGGTAGCTGAACTGTACATTTGGCATGAACATTCTTGAACGCGCCTTCACTTCCGTAACTCCGTTGTAGTGAGATCCCCTGCCGTATGCAATCGACACAAATCAAGCCAACTAATTCTACATCTGAATACGAGCGAGAATCGAGTACATCATGAACTGGCCACCAACCAATTGCATGGCACATCTCCAAAGATATTGTTGCATTATGGCCAGAAGAGCATTTACACGGGATTTTGTGTGTCATGTTTTGATTGTTCCTTATCTTTGTGTCAGAAGCAGGCTTGAACACTGGACACAGTTACAGGGTTCAAAGTTTAAAAAAAAAAAAAAAAAAAGAAGATACAGTGATCCCTCGCTATTTTTGCGGTTCGTTTATTGCGGCTTCAGTGCATCACGGATTTTTTCAAACATATTCATAAAAAAAATAATAATAATAAATTCCATATACATGGAGTACTGTATATGTTGCTCTCTGTGACTCGCTGTTGTTTTGCAGCTTCTTGCGGACTTTTTGCAGACTTTAAAAAAAATATATATTTTTTTTTACCTGTACTGTATATGTTTATTGGTTGCTACTTCACGGATTTTCATTTATCGCAAGTGGTTTTGGTCCCCATCAACCGCGATAAACGAGGGATTACTGTATTTGGGGACCGGCGACTGACAACTCAAAATGGCAAGGCTGTGGAAACAAGGCAAGGACCGGTCAGATCTGTGGTGAGAGGCTGGAGTGCACGCACAAAGACGAAACACACTGGCACAGGACAAGGGTGGGGGACAAGGACCATTTGAACACAAGGTAAGGGGCAGCTGGGTATTTAAAGAATGAGTTTACAATTAATTTAAAACTAATCCAGTGTTTCTTTTTAGTTAAGAATGTTTAACACTTACAGTCAATCAAAATATTTAATTTTACAACATGGCAAAAACCAACCAACAGGGCCGAGAAGTCATTGTTTATCGTACCGTACACAGTCATTGTTTCATGAAAAATGATCTCTTATGGCACACCTCTGTGCAACAGAACCCTGGTCTTTTCACGTGATGGAAATCGTTAGCTTTAAAAGTTACACTGCCACTACCGGCCTGGCATGCGTACTGCAGTACAAACTATCATCTGTCAGTCAAATGTCCGGAGAAGGTGCTGAGTGTGTGTATTTCCATGCACCAACTGGATTCTACAGCTCCAGATTGATGTTCACTTGGTTTGGAATTTCTGCTCAGTTTTGGCTCGGCATCGACACGAATGCTTGTGGTGTTGATAACAGAACAAAATACTCCCCGGTTAATGCTCCGACCGCAGTTAACTCAAAGGCTTTGAACGAGGAGCGATGTGAGTGGAAAAAGAGACATTCTAGTGGTCGATCATGCAGGAAACCTCAAACTGCACTGTTTAATAAAATAAGATCGTATTACAGACACACATGCACTGTCTGGGAATGGAAGCCAGATCACAAGAACGGTGCTCTCATATGACACCAGTGCACCAGCAAGGCTACTTGTGGACACGATTTGTTTCACGATGTGTTTGGGTTGGTAAGGGATCATCAGTTGTTTTCAAAAGGCCTCAATGGCTGACAATTGCCGCGACACAGCAAAGGAGAAAGAAAAGATGATTTGACTAAAGCATTTCATGAAAGCCGAGGATGGCAAACTAAACTATTTTGGCAAATTATGCTTTTTGTTTTCAAGTTGAAAGCTGCTTGTTGGCGCTCAGCTCTTTGTTGATCATGTGATCAATCCTCTTATTCAGCTCAATCTGCGCTATCGAATCTTTCTATAAATATACAAAGTTTCTTCCAAGCATTAGCATGTGGACACCATCTTTGCACAGATGTTCGGGCCATCTGCATTTTAAGGGTACAGTTGTATGGCTGATACAGTCGAACCTCTTTTCAACGTACCCAGTTTGTAACATGAACGTCATAAGGTAGGAAACAAAGTCCCAAGTTCACGTAATTCATTTTCCATTTGCTGATTTTGCTTACAACGAAAATCTTTTATAAAGTAAACTTCATTATAAAGACCCGATTTTTAAATTGTGAAAAGGCCCTCGTTACAACAAACCATGGGAAGCTAACTGCTGCCGCCACGTTGCTAACATACAAAAATGTACAGCGCGGGATTCCCTCCGTTGGTTAACGCTGCTGTACAACTCGTATGTTGTTAGACGTCTGGAGGAAAATGGCTGATCGATCAAAGCATCACTAAAATATATATGATAATCCGTTTTCGAATACCTTACCAGGACAAATAAAATTGAAAGAAATAAAAATACAAAATACTTGAAGGGGCTTTTTTTTTATTGAATGAATTCAGACCTAAGGGCGGCTCGGTGGTCCAGGGGTTAGCCCGTCGACCTCACAGTGCAGAGGTACCAGGTTCAATTCCAGCTCTGGCCTCCCTGTGTGGAGTTTGCATGTTCTCCCCGGGCCTGCGTGGGTTTTCTCCGGGTGCTCCGGTTTCCTCCCACGTTCCAAAAACATGCATGGCAGGCTGTTTGAACACGCTAAAATTGTCCCTAGGTGTGAGTGTGAGTGCGCATGGTTGTTCGTCTCTGTGTGCCCTGCGATTGGCTGGCAACCGGTTCAGGGTGTCACCCACCTACTGCCCGAAGACAGCTGGGATAGGCTCCAAGCACCCCCCGCGACCCTAGTGAGGATTAAGCAGTTCGGAAAATGAATGAATGAATGAATGAATGAATGAATGAATGAATGGCTCATTGAGCAGGAAATACCGTTGGGCCAGAAAGCTTCCCACAGTGCCTGTGGGAATTTTATGTTTGCCATTTACCTATTTTACATTCATTCAGTTTTTTTCTCCATTTTTTTTATTTTACACCAGGGGCGGAGCTTGTCACTCTTTGTCACATGTGATTTCTCTTCCATTTTCACATGGGTGAAGTATTCTTCGACCCATTGATACTCTGCCACACATTATTTATATTTACTGCATATTAAAAAAAAATAATGTGCAACTCATCTGAATGCAAACTTCACCCCTCACACAGGTGTTATGTCATCCTGGCCACTCCACTGAAATTTTTTTGGCTACGCCCCTGTCTCACATGAGCTGTGACTACTTAGTGTATGGCTGCATAAAGTAGATCGAGAAACCTTTGAGTCTGTGTAGTGATGATGTGCAGTAATGTGTTGTATCAGTGTTGTTTTTATTAGATGCTGATGATAAGAGTCGGCTGGGCTTTGATATCATGTACTTATGTAGCATTTGGCTGCTCAGCGACTCATTGTATTATTATTTTTTTTTTTTGACAAAGCTTGAAGAGTCACAACACCTCGTAGAATGGAACAGATTAGGAATAACTTTCTTTTAATTAACCACCTGTGCCTACAAGCTTTGCCTTCATCTGTTTCATAAATACCACAGTGTATGATGATTTGTCCCACAATGCACAAATTATTGCATATCATTGTTGTGTGATGTTATTAACATTGGCAAGATTTTGTCCTATAATATCATATTGTGAGTTACTCTATGATTCCCACCACTACTGGAAACTTCCACTTGGCATACACTAAAAAATGCAAAAACACAGACTTCAGAACAAGTTTTCCTTGATAGCTGTTTGAAATAATGAAAAAAATGTAACATATGAACTGTCTGCGACATGCCTTGCAGAAAGGGCCCGTTGGAAAGCAAGTGGTCATGTAGATTGCCGGAGGACGAAGAGCCCCACAGGGAGAGAGCGAGGAGGAGTGATGGTGGTCACCTTTATACTTAACCATAAGAAAAGTCATAGTTAGCCACAGCCCATTGTATCCTATTCCAAGGCAGGCCCCCTTTTCTTAGTGTGATTTTCGCAGGCCAATTTTTGAGAACGTTTGTCATAGAGGGCTTTGTAAATTCCCCATTAGCCGTTCATATTGTGCTTTCTCTTGAACACCTATCATGTCGTCGTGTCACTGATGCGATCATGGAGTTATCTCCTAAAGTGTCCTTAACAGTCTGATAATTATGGCTTCATCAGTTATTCTATCCCATCGTATTATGTAAACAGCAAAAATCCATTTGACAAACCACACGGAAGCATGTCAGACACTCACTCATACAGTATTTTGTGCAACTGGACAGTCGGTGCTCTCGTGTGGATGTTCATCTCCATGGTCGCCACAAGTGGTCACACTTACTCCACCCAATGCTGTAAAATTGAGGAAAAAGTCAGTCGGAGAGTGACTCCCTTCCAAATTTACATCAAGGGCTGCTGTCATCAGTGCTGCGAGATTGACCCACAAGATTCCAAAGCACGTGTGGACAGCAGTGGCGTTTGGTCTCCGATAATATGTTAATCCGCATGATCAGCATCTGTCCTGTTGAAATGTAGCATTTCTTCAGAGTATAGGGAGAAGAGTGTTTTTCCGTGGGATGAGTTGTCGGGGCAAGGTCAATGGGGTGTCGGCAAATTTCTCCCGGGACCTGCTAAACTCGTGATGAGCATGTGTTTTCTTAGGAAATGTATACAGTTCTGTTAAATGAAAGGAAGAAGGGTGTTTTGTTTTTTTCCCCCTTGGGTGAAGCTGGGGGCAATTGTGCTCGCAGTCTCTCAGAAACCTGCGGTATTGCCAAGTGCAGTGTATGTAGCTTGTGTTACATGTCAATATGGTCAGGTAGTGTTGGAGGGGTAACACCACTGAAGTTTCATATAGCATCTATGCATGTCGTTATTGCCATCAATTGACCCGTTCATTTTTTTGCAGGTGCTAGAATTGAAGAGTTTCTCTACGAAAAGTTGGACAAAAAGGTACCATCCAGAGATACCAATGGGGAACTTCTAGGTCAATATATGCAAGATGCTGCTCACGAATTTGGTCCTGACACTCCATATGGTAAGTGTTTAGCAAAAAAGCATTAGCCACGTTAAATCCATTGGCTACCGTATTTTCTGGACGACTAGTCGGTCCGGAGTATAAATCGCATCAAGCATCATAAAATGCATAATAAAGAAGAAAAAAAGTCATATATAAGCCACACTGGAGTATAAGTCGCATTGGGGGGAAATTTATTTGATAACATCCCACACCAAGAACAGATACGTCATCTTGATAGGCAATTTAAAATGAAAAAATAAAATAGAGAATACAGCCTGAATAAGTTTATGATATGCTAACGTTACATGACGCTTAAACAACGAACTAAGAACATGCCTGGTATGTTCACGTAACATATGAAGAGTTATTCAGAGAACTATAAGAGAAAGAACATGCTAACAGTTGACCAAACCATCAGTGTCACTCCAAATTACTAAATCCAATGAAGTCAAGGTCAAAGTCATCTTTATTGTCAAATATGCTTTATGTATGACATGCAGCATAGATTAAATTTCTTCCTCTCAATCCTCGGTGCAAACATGCAAACACACAGCTAAGACAAGATAGCAGCTAATGTAATGTAATGTGAACAGTATAGACAATATAAACAACAAACAATGGCACTTGTGGCTATTGTGGGTAAAGTGAGGTCGTGCATTGTGCAATACGCAGATGTCGGATGATGAGGGGAGGGTCATAGTCTGTGACAGGAGGCAGGGGTCGGGCAGAGGCAGAGTGCGGGAAGAGCAGGGAGGGAGTTGAGTCTCCTGACCGCCTGGTCGAAGAAACTGTTTTTGAGCCTGCTGATTCTGGCACGGACAAATCGTCATCCTCTGTGTCACTTATAAAGAACTCCGCAAACTCCTCAGGGAGAAGATGCGGCGCTTCCTCTTCTACGTCGCTTACGTCAGAGTCATCGTCAGTTGTTTTTATTAGTTACCGCCAATGTGGAAAGCAACAACACAGGCCCCCTCTTGCAGTTTAATGTGAAAATAACGTGAAATGATATACTGTAATGTGTTCATCATGATAGATCACACTCCTGGCCAAACTACAAAAAAACAAACAAACTGCGATTTATAATCCGGAAAATACGGTAATTAATTTAGTGAGTAATTAATAAGACATACACTAAGTAGTCAGAGTCTGAACAATGTGTCTTGAATCTATCTTTAACATACCTGCAGCTACTGACTGAAAGTTTTAAATGTCCAATCACATTTGGTCTAAAGATAGCAGCAACTAACCAAAAAATGGCTATAAAGGCATGTTGCATTGGGAACATCCTTCCTTCTTTTCTTCCTTCTTTCTGTCCGTCCATTCATCCATCCCCCCATCCGTTAATTCACCAGTTGTGGTGTTTCGTTATTTTGGGCATAACATTTTTGAAGAACAAACTAACCTCTGACTATAAGGTGAATGTAAAGTAGAATTTTTCCAATTCAACATTCAGGGGCCTTTGCTTTAGTAATTAGAAAAATGAAAGATTTACCAGCGGTCATGTGTCTTTAACTCATTCACTCCCAAAGACGTTTTTAAACGTCTTTTCAGACTTGGTCCAGAATTGGCTGGTACTGAATGAGTCAATAAGTCTGTGTGTTAATGAGATTCCTCTCCCTTCATGTCAGTACACTACTGTATTATGTTGTGATAAGAGCGAGACCAGACTGTAAGAGCACTTTCACTGTCTTGAAAGTGGATAAGTGTAACAATTGTACTCGTAACTCATTTCTGTTTCCTTGCAGGAAGCAGTTTAATCAAGGTTGGAGACTGTGAGAGAAGATTAGGAGCAACGGAGAGAGAGTTCCTTCATACATCAGCCATGAGTTTTCTTACACCCCTCAGGAACTTTCTTGAAGGAGATTGGAGGACTATTACAGTGAGTGCAATACCTCACTGCTGATGCCACTATTTACTTTATTTATTGTCTTGGGTCAGTTTTCCTGTCCAAAGCATTCATAATCCTGCCTCTTTCTAGGAATGAAACCAAATGAGTAACCATGTTGAGCCCCAGGCTATTATTATTGTCCTAATTTCAATTACACACATAGCGGGGATGAAATTATGGCATACGTTTATCATATGACAGTATTACAACTGCTGTCAAACTCTTATGAATCCGTTTGCAATGAAACGTCACCATTGGCCTACAGTGTACTTAAATACTGGTTACCAGACAGTCAATCTGGACTCAAATTTAAGTTTTTTATATTGTGTGTTGTAGTACTTTTCAGCAACTCTGGAATCTTATATCTGTGACAATCCATCATAATACCAATTTTTTTTTTCTACAGTTTTATACATATGTAAAAATGAGCCTGTGACTTATTTTAAGGGTGACATCCATGCGAGTAGCGAACTGGATGCGATCGCTGACAAACGGCAAAAGGCTTGCAAAATCCTCACCTTTGAATTTAGCACCACTCTGATGTAGGATCGCACCTCATTATTCATGTACGTGCCTATTCCATGGTTGTCACACGGCCACTCAACGCAGGCAAAATGACTGAGGAAGATAATGCACTGCACCCAAAAACTTTGTATCAGGTGCCAATCTCAAAGAAATTGAGGAATAAACTGCTTCAAATTCCAGCCATCCATTATCTGAACCATTTATCCTCACGAGTGTTGCGGGTGTGCCGGAGCCTATCCTAGCCATCTTTGAGCAGCAGGCGGGAACCGTTAGCCAGCCAATTACAGGGCACACAAACAAACAACCATTCACACTCATCATATTTACATATACATATTCATATTTACATATACATATCAAAATTTAGAGTGTTTTTTTTTAAATCCAGAGTATTTCAGAAATTGTGCTATGTCACATTTTGTGGAGGATGCGTGTGTGTGTGTGTGTGTGTGTGTGTGTGTGTGTGTGTGTGTGCGAATAAAAAAAGGGAGCTTTAATTAAACTCTGACTGTATCACTGTGCAGAAAGAACGACGTCTATTAGAGAATCTTCGTCTTGATTTGGATGCTGCTAAAGCACGTTTGAAGAAAGCCAAAGCAGCGGAGGCAAGGGCTGCCGTGAGTTAACCACATTGCAATCTCAGTAATGACTGATGTATCATCATGCTTGATAATTAATGATGATTCTAGTAATCCCATATTTCACTTGCTGTGTATTCATAACCTTGGCAGTGCGAGGGTGATGTGAGTATTCAACGCATTTCTTAAGAATACTGTGTACGGTACTTATAATCATTTTTGCCCCATTTGTTTCCATGATATTTTGGTGAATGATCATTAACGGAATGGGGTAAATCAAAGCAAATCAAAGATTGCCACCAAAAAAAAAAAACCCTTCAACTGAAGTTGAGATCTTGAACAGGAATAGACCACGTTGCTTAATTTTCTGCTTTGACTTACAGCATACTTGTTTGTGTGTTTGTTTTTTTAAGCCCCAGTTCAGAAACAAATCACTGCTCGTATGAATGCTCATACAATTCGAATTTTGTCTTTTCACTATTTAAAGTCTTCATTCTTTGTGATACTACTGTGCATTATACTGTGTACGTACAGTAAAAACAAAAGCATGTGCTTGTATTTTAACATGAATACAAGCACAGCTTACCAATCAAAGTTACATTCTCTTTGGAAAACTCACTTTCAGTAGTTGGGCATTCGACTGTGATGTGAATATCACTTTTTGAAATGAACGACTTGAAAATAAAATGAGTTGTCCATTATATTGTCATTCATTAAGTCGTACCTGTACGTGCACAAATGTCAAGCAAAATCAGTCCAAATAGTTCCCTGTTGTAGCATATATTTTTTATGCTTTCATTGTCACTACTAATTTTTGGAATAATTATCCTCCAATACATCCACTTATTTAGAGTTCACTGTAGATTTCAACTCAGGTTTTTTTTTAATCTGATTTTTTTTTTCAATTGGAAAACCTCCATTGTTTTCCAAAAGACGAAAATATGTTTTTCATTTAGGAGGGTGAGCTTTTGCATGCAAAACCACTGCTATTTTGCTGACTAGATAAAATCGAAATGGATGTGTTCATGAATATTTCCATAGTGGACCGAGTTAATGTGTTGCTCTATTGGATGTTTACAGTTCTTGAAACATAATACGAAAAAAAACAACAACTGTATTGAAGATTTCGAAAATGTATGTGAAAATGAAATCTGTTTCTTTGTCTGATAAAGGTGGCTCCAGATTTTCAGGAGACCAGACCACGGAACTATGTGCTCTCTGCCAGTGCCTCTGCTGTAAGAGTCTCCTTTACTAAAACCAACTGTAAATTCTTAATTTGGATTATCATGCTCAATATCGGGCGGCCCGGTAGTCCAGTGGTTAGCACGTCGACTTCACAGTGCAGAGGTACCGGGTTCGATTCCAGCTCCGGCCTCCCTGTGTGGAGTTTGCATGTTCTCCCCGGGCCTGCGTGGGTTTTCTCCGGGTGCTCCGGTTTCCTCCCACATTCCAAAACCATGCATGGCAGGCGGATTGAACACTCTAAATTGTCCCTAGGTGTGAGTGTGAGCGTGCATGGTTGTTTGTCTCTGTGTGCCCTGCGATTGGCTGGCAACCAATTCAGGGTGTCCCCCGCCTACTGCCCGAAGACAGCTGGGTAGGCTCCAGCACCCCCCGCGACCCTAGTGAGGATGAAGCGGTTCGGAAGATGAATGAATGAATGAATGAATGCTCAATATCTGCTTTGTACAGGCTATCTGTATTTTTAGGCACCCATTGTATCAGTATTCTTGTACCCTTATTAAATACTCCATTCAATACTGTAGTGACGGAAAGACACTTGCGATGTTGAACGCTAAATCAGGACATGTTCATTTTTCCCCAATCACCCACAACTTTAAAGATGTTTGCTGTTGGCATGCTACCTCCATCATAGGATATCATAAGGCCTCACCTTTCAGTTTTTTTTGTTTTTTTTCAGGTGTTCTTAGTAAGGTTCATGCATAAAAGTGAACACCCTAAAACTACCGTAATCTGAATTTTGACTGCTGCAAGCTGGATGTTTTCCAAACTACACTGGTATTTGGAACTGCATAATTCACTCCTCTTTGAGTGTGGTTCTAGTTCCAACTGGGTTTCAACGCCATTTGCAATGACTGTGTTCCATCGTATAGCGAATGCCTTGCAAATGATTTTCTTCACTTCTTCTGATTGATGAGATCCCTTTGAAGCTTAAAAAGCTCTCTTTGGAAAATGGCTTTTTCTGTAAGATACAACTAAAATGGATTTACACTAAAGAATCAAGTGCCAAATTCCGATGCATGTGCCTATTTATCCCTTAATCACAAAAACATCCCAAATGGCTTCACATAAAATACATCATTTTTTTAGGTACAGTATAGCGCTTTTCACAACAGGTCGAGCAAGCAAGTTTTTATTTTTTACCTGCTTTTTTTGTTATTTATTTGTTGTGACGTATCAGTTATAGGATGCTTTGGGTGCAATGTACACTAGCAAAAAAATATATATTATGAATAACACGCACACAATTTTTTTTCTTTCTCATTTACCCCAACACCACTCACGGTCTACTTGGCACCAGTCCGCGTACTCCTGGTGGACTTTTTAGGGGGTTCATTCATTTATTCATTTCCGCTTTATCCTCACAAGGGTCGCGGGGTAGTGGTGGAGGCTATCCCAGCTGTCTTCGGGCAGTAGGCGGGGGACACCCTGAACCAGTTGCCAGCCAATCGCCGGGCACACACAGACGAACAACCATCCGCGCTCACACTCACACTTAGGGACAATTCAGAGTGTTCAGTCAGCCTGCCATCCATGTTTTTGGAATGTGAGAGGAAACCGGAGTACCCAGAGAAAACCAATGCAGGCCTCGGGAGAGCATGCAAACTCTACGCAGGGATGCCGGAGCCAAAATCAAACCCTGCACCTCTGCACTGTGAGGTTGACGCGCTCACCACTCGACCACTGGGCTGCTTTTTAGGGGGTGAATAAGCTTAACTGACGGGAATATACTGAACAATGTTTAACAGGGGTTTGAATGTGAATAGTCAAGGCTGGACACATCATCTCCAGTTAGGAGGTCTACACACTATGTAACCACATTATTCTAGGTTTGCATTTGTACTCTCTTCCCAAAAAGATGTTTCTATTTCAAACAAGTTATCGTGGCGGGTGGCCTCTGGCCTCCCAGTGTGGAGTTTGCATGTTCTCCCCGTGCCTGTGTGGGTTTTCTCCAGGTTTCCTCCTACATTCCAAAAACATGCATGGCAGGCTGATTGAACACTCGAAGTTGTCCCTAGGTATGAGCGTGAGCGCGGATGGTTGTTTGTCTCTGTGTACCCTGCAATTGGCTGGCAACCAGTTCAGGGTGTCCCCTGCCTACTGCCCGAAGACAGCTGGGTTAGGCCCCAGCATGCCTGCAACCCTTTTTCCTTTTAAACTGTCAAAATTACTGTTAAACCAAATTTATGCCCAATTTAAAAAAACAAATAAACTTAAACTGGGATAGGCTCCAGCACACCCCGCAACCCTTGTGAGGCTAAAAGCAGATCAGAAAATAGATGGATGGATGGTTGGACGGTTAGACATGTTGTAGTGCTCGTTAAAGAGGGAAAAGTAAAATAAATAAATAAAAATCAACTCTTGGTTTGATTTTTGTCCAATGAAATTAGAAGAGGAAATGGAAGTGATGCCGTTACAAAATCTTTTTGCGTCCCCATATCAGCTACCTAGCCCCCATGTGCCCCCCACTCTATAATGCATACATATATGGAACTTTTTTTTTTCAACAGATTTATCAAAATTTTCTGTGATTTTTTCTAAATTCTGTATTTTGTTCTGTCATATGCTTGTACCTTTCAGCTTTGGAGTGAAGAAGTTGAAAAAGTAAGTGTGACCATTTTTTTAATTGTACACCTGATTAAGAAAAGAACCCTTCTCATCTTCATCTCACACCTCGAATAATTTTAGCACTTAGAAGATGAAATAAAATCACCTGTCGTCTTATCCTCAATCAAGGTTGTAGGTTGAAATCTTGCCTTTTTTTTTCCCAACTCAATGTCATTAATGTTTTTTTGTTGTTTCAGATTGAACTTGAACTCAGGGTTGCCCAAACTGAATTTGACCGACAGGCAGAGGTCACACGGCTTCTTTTGGAGGGTATCAGCAGCACACATGTATGTGAGCCACCCTTTTTTTTTTTTCATTTCATAGACATTAACGACACAAATGCAATGATCTACTTTGACTTTACCATGGTCAAAATACCACACACTTTATACATGTGTATGATTAAATTATTCCCAAACTAATTTTGTGCTCCTGAATAAATGAGTTTGAACGACGACAACAATCGGGCGAACACATAATTTAACGGGTTTGCGTGTGACTCTTGTAATTTCACTTCAGGTGAATCACCTCCGCTGCCTGCATGAGTTCGTCGAGGCCCAAGCAACTTATTATAAGCAGTGTCACATCCACATGCAAGAACTACAGAAAGAACTTGAAAGGTGAGAGCCAGCTTGGTAGATTGTGTGGATGGATGTGGAACTCACTTCATATAATATTGCACAGGTACTGTCAATCACACTGTCCACAGACACAAACCAAAAAAAAAAGCATAGTCATGGAGCCTGATCACAGCTATTAAATTTCACACATACATCATACTGTACATATTGACGTTGAAAAAATATGTATTGACACAGAAACAACTGTAATGGCACGGAAAATGATACCATTTAAAACATACATAACACAATGTTTTCCTAACACGTCACAATCACAATTTCCTTTTTTTGCCATTGCCAGTGAAACGTACATTCATAAGATTTTTTTTTTTTGTTTTTGTTTGGTCCGATGATTCAACAAGAAACATAAATGGCAATAATAAAAGCAAAGCATACGCAAATTTAAGACAAGTAGAAAATGAACAATGCGCAATGGACATCAGGTGCAGATGTTTCATGAGAGAGCAAGAACCAGTTCCTGTGGCAAGAGGTTTCGGTCCAAATGGAGCCTCCTGCATGAGGGGAGAGCGTGGAACAGGCTGTGTCCAGGGTGAATAGGGTGAGCAGCCATCCAACTTCAGGGTCCTGGAGACGTCCAGGTCCTGAATGGATACAGCCGATAGCCTTCTAAGTATCTGCAGTCTGTACCTTTTCCTGACAGCACTACCATCCGAATACAAGGTGATGGAGGAGGTGAGGATAGCCTCTGTTGTCCGAGTTGAACTGCACCAACATCTTGGTTGGTAGCTTAAGTTTGTTCAACTGCCGCAGGAAGAAAATCCTCTGCTGGCCGTTTTTGATCAAGTGATGGTCGGCTGCCACTTGACTTCCTGGGTGATGGCGGTACCCATAAAGTGGAAGAAGATGGAGGAGACTGTGAGGGTGAGGGAGCACCGTGGGTCTGTGACCTTCCTGAAGTCCACAATCATCACCTTTGTTTTCCGAGTGAATTAAGCCGCAGGTTATTGAGTCTGACGAAGGTGGTGTCGTCCACAGACTTGATCGGTTTTACTGACGAATGGCTGGAGGTGCAGCAGTTGTTGTTTTGCGAGAAGAGACGGGGGGAAGTACACAGTCCTGAGGGGCTCCGGTGCTCATGGTCCTTGTGTCCGAGACAGTCTTCCCCATCTGTACAAGTTGTTTCCGGTACTTCAGGGAGTCTGTGATCTACCTGTAGGGAGAGTCGGGTACATTGAGCTAAGAAAGCTTCTCCTGGAGTTGAGCTGAGAGAATGGAGTTGAAGACCCAACTGAAGTCCACAAACAGTTTTCCGGGGAGTCAAGATGTTGCAGTATGGAGTGGTGCGCCAGGTTAACCGTTGACATGTTGGATCTGTAAAACAAACAGCAGCGGGTCCAGGAGAGGAGGAGTGATTTATTTGAGGTGGGGGACCAGCTACGCAAAGGACTTCATGACTACAGACGTCAGTGCCAAATATCTGGAATCGTTAAGTTCCCGGTAATGCTTGACTTCTTTGGAGAACATGGAACAATAGTGGAGGACTTCAAGCAAGCTGGCACATGGCATGACTCCAGTGAGGTGTTGGGAGCCAACTCGTCTGCACAGTGCCTTAAAACTGAAAAGTGTACAGGGAGACACAGTCCGGTCTGGGATCTCCGTGGGGGTGCAGCCATCTAAATATTGTGTGCACATTCTGCTCGTAGAGTGACAGGGCAGGCATAGTGGAAGGGGGTCTTTGGAGACTACGATGATGCTGTTGGGAGATGTGGGGATGTTTATGTAGAGTAGTGTGCAGGGCCAGGTCGTTCACACCTTGTGGGGGGATTAGGCTTGTCGGTGGTAAGCAGTCAGAGAGTTATTAGCCATGAATTGCTGCTGGAGTCTCTCCTTGAATACTCAATTTTGGCATGTCTCACCTCTCTGCTAAACCACTTTTTTTGCCCTCTTGTAGCTGTTTTGTCTCTGCTTCTGAATGCTGTCTCCATTTCTTGACCAGACTGTTTGAGGTGGTATCATTCAGTGTTTGCAAACGTAGCAATTGCGGTTTTTCATCATGATTCGTTAAAAGTTACAAAAATTGCAAAGGTCTTTGCCAGACGTTTACAAACTGCTTTATTGGTCGCAGACTGTTTTTCTTGACACCATCACATTTTTAACATCTTCAAAATACCTGTGACAAGAAAATCAATAAAAAGACATTGACTACGCGTGAAATCACTTCCAAGCATTCGTGCTCACTGAGACACGGCCTTAAGCTGGGAACCATTCAAACACGATTGCACGGGCCGGTCATAAACCTAAAATTGAAAAAAAAAAAAAGTTCATTATCTTCGTAAGTGAAATAAAAACGAGCGCTTCCAAATAATCATAACAGAAGTGTACAAAACTAATCAAACTAAACAAGTTGCAATTAAAATAAACACTGAGCATCTTCCATTTAACCACATGACTACTGCTTAATAAAAGCAAGCGCCCGGAAGTGGAGTGGAGTAGCCTACGGTACTTTTCAAGGGGAATAACAGCCACAAATCGGAAGGTCCACTCGAGAATTAGATAATGGAACATATGCAAGGCCTGAGATGCATTTGTGAATTTGTTGTCGAGAGAAAACTAATATTCTTCAGCATTTATGAAATGGCAGTATGTGTGTCCATCCTCACTTTCGCCGATTCTGGAGCCAGGCTTGGCAGTGGAGCTTCATCGGACTCCGCCTGGGCCACAGTTATGCTCCAAAACTGCCCAAAGCACACATTTTGTTGATAGAAAACATTGACAGAATGTGAGAAACATATAAGGCACTCCATCAGAACGTGACGGACTGAGAGGAAACATTCTGGGAACAATCAGTCAATCAAAACATTATCTATCGAGAGCTTCTCACCCAGAAATTGGCACCCAAACCGCTTTACGGATTAAAATAGCAATCATTGATTTGTTAGTCCTGACGGTGCGGAGTGTGTGCAATCCATATGTGGCCATACCCTCTCGTTACATGATTTCCCTTTTGAATGGACTGAACAATCAGGCCGTATTTTCCCTGTTCTCCCCCAGACTTCCAAATGCTTTTGCACTGAATTCCACCGGCTCCGTGGCTTCTGCAGACTTGACGTCAGAAGGCATGAACAGCGCTGTGGAGATGGAGACACTGAAGATTGAGGAAGTGCAAGCACCTGCTGCAGGCACTCGCACGGCCAAAGTCCTGTATGATTACGATGCTGTTGACTCCAGTGAGCTTTCCCTCAAAGCAGATGAGGTGAGGTTTGTACTTGGAAAACATAACATGGAGCAGTGTCACAAAACCTCTTGTTTTACTTTTAAACGATGGCTTGCCCCTGGTATAGATACCAATCGTCTCTCCCAGCCTGCACAAAGACGAGATACACACACACACACACAGACACAGACACAGACCAAGGGCGGGGCTCAAGGAGCTGAGTCATGGGACCGAACAACTTTTGCTGATATAGACCATAGAAGGTGAAATCCCCAAATTCCTTGCAATTGTATGATGGGTAACATTGTCCTAAAACTATTATTTTCTCATGCAGTTGTTCACAAAAAGGTGAACCTCGTCCCACGTTTGCTTGTGAATGTCTGAGCAATTCCGGGAAGCTCCTTTTATACCCAATCATGGCACCCACCTGTTTTTAGTTAACCTGCTCACCTGTGGGATGTTCCAAACAGATGTTTAGCATTCCTCAAATTCATTTCTATTTTTGCCACCTGTCCTAGCTTTTTGCAACGTATTGCAGGCATAAAATTCGAAGTTTCGAAGACTATTTGCTAAAAACAATCAACTTGATCAGTTTGAACATTAAAAAGCTTGTCTTTGTAGTGTATTCAATTAAATATAGGCTGAACATGATTTGCAAATCATTGTATTCACACAACCTCAGTGAAATTGGTTTGTATATACGCCAAAGAGGCCGAATCTAACATCTTGCAAGACATGTGCTGCACAGTTGCCTGACATGTCAATTGTCTAGAATGGCACCTAACATGCACCTGGAGTCAAGTCAAGTCAAGTCAACTGTATTTATAGAGCACTTTCAAACAGCCATCGCTATATACAAAGTGCTTTACATGGATCAATTGAACATATATAATAAACAGTAAAACAAATCGGTAATAGAGACAGTAGAAAGCACCAAACAGTAAAACCGAGAACAAATCTAAGTCATGCTGAGTCGAATGCCAAAGAATACAAGTGAGTTTTGAGGAGGGGCAGCGAGGAGGCTTGCCGAATGTTCAATGGGAGGTCATTCCAGAGAGAGGGACCAGCAACAGAAAAGGCTCGATCCCCTCTGAGCCTCAGTTTAGTTCTTGGCACTTCTAATAATGTCTGGTCCGCAGACCTGAGGCGCCGGGCAGGTGTGTACAATACATACAATACATGCAGGGGCGGATGAGCTCAGAGAGGTAAGGTGGCGCGAGATTATTTAGAGATTTGAAAACAAATAAGAGGATCTTGAAAATAACTCTAAAATGTATGGGGAGCCAGTGAAGGGATGCCAGAGTAGGAGTTATGTGCTCCCTCTTACGAGTACCAGTCAAGAGGCGAGCAGCGGCATTCTGGACCAGCTGAAGGTGCTTAATGGAGGACCGGTTGACTCCAAAGTAAAGGGCATTGCAGTAATCGCGCCGGGATGCGACAAAGGCAAGAATTACTGTCTCAAAGTGTTCATGAGAGA
>CAAKHF010025131.1:0-14947 GCA_901007745.1 Hippocampus kuda | reverse complement strand
GCCACCATAGTTCTTGCTTGTTTTGTCATTATTACCATTTTATTTAATATTTTGCACAACTGAAAATACATACATACAGATGGAAATACTTCCCCCCAGATTTTCACTTTTCGCGGGCCGGCCCCCGAGAACAGTGGGGGTCCACTGTATTGATAATTTTTTCAAAACTTTGTGAGGATTAGCGTTTCGGGTAATGGATGGATGGATGTATTGCTGTCAGACTGCAATGTGATATGCCGCTGTGCTACCTATCGCTAACCATGCAAATTAATTAGAGGCAAACATTAACCATCTTTTGATAAGATCGCAGGAATGTATCCCAGAGGGTGTGTGCTCTCTCTCACACACACACACACACACACACACACACACACACACACACACACACACACACACACACACACACACACACACACACACACACACACAAATATTATATGACATACATCCACCCTGCTACACATAACTGGGAAAATCCACAAATAATTGACAGCACCCCTAAAAGAGGTTTGTGATAATGTCCACATGTCACAAGATGGCAGCAAAGCACTTCAGAACTTCAGAGCAGCAACACCTTGCATCTTGCTTGTACACAGTCCTGAAGCCATGTGACATGAATGGCGCCACTGACTCAGTTCAATTACTCAATGCAAACAAATCAACTTTACATGAGGCC
The DNA here is from genome assembly GCA_901007745.1 of Hippocampus kuda. NCBI lineage: Eukaryota > Metazoa > Chordata > Actinopteri > Syngnathiformes > Syngnathidae > Hippocampus > Hippocampus kuda. The sequence continues at coordinate 14,271 of CAAKHF010025131.1, read as the reverse complement.
AAAATGACACCCTAGCACGGGGGTCGGCAACACGCGGTTCCAGAGCCGCATGCGGCTCTTTATCGACATCTAATGGCTCCCTGGAGCTTTATAAAATGTTTGAAAGTGGAAAAAGATTATGATAGTAGGCTAATATAGCTGAAATAGATATAGATACATGTTGCAGCTCCGAAAAAGGAGAGCTGTTGTGTTGGTTTTTTAAAACGTACACTTTATTGATGCTTTTAACAGTCTCGACAAACACAGACACGTCTGCGTCCGACTCCGTGCCTTCTCTCTTCTCGTTTGACTCGAGAGGCGTTCAAAGACAGCCTCCGAAAAACGGAAATTAATGATCACTTCACTGACACTAAGAAAAGCGAAAATAATACACCAAAACAAACAAACAAAAAAAAAATCAAGTGAGGAAATTACAAAATAAATTCTATGGGGCGTTTGTGAACACACAACAAAGGAATGAACAACAAACAATTCGGAGACAGTCCAGTCTCCTACATACATACAGCATGTGTTTCCTTCATTGAAAAGTTTTATAGAAGGCTTTTATTTTTTATTTTTTGCGGCTCCAGACACATTTGTTTTTGTTTTTTTGTTTTTTGTCCTATATGGCTCTTTCAACATTTTGGGTTGCCGACCCCTACCCTAGCATAAACGAATATGCGCAGTGTCATTTTACAACAAGGGTACGCAAGGTTTTTCAACATATACACACAATAATAAAGTTGAGCGAATTCTGCAAAATGTCAATGGCAAAGTAGTTACCCCCCCGCCCCCAATATGCAAATTAGCACATTTGTGAGCACGTTTGAGTCGGCTTTCTCCTTTTTGGTTGGGGCAGGAGACGACGACGACGACGACGAAAGCGGCGAGGAGCGCCTGCCGTCGTGCTTCGACTACATCATGCACTTCCTGACCGTCTTCTGGAAAGTTCTGTTCGCTTTCGTGCCGCCCACCGAGTACTGGAACGGCTGGGCCTGCTTCATCGTGTCCATCTCGCTGATCGGCGTGTTGACGGCCGTCACCGGCGACCTGGCGTCGCACTTCGGCTGCACCGTGGGCCTGAAGGACTCGGTGACGGCCGTGGTCTTCGTGGCGCTGGGCACGTCCGTGCCAGGTGAGGCGCCGGCGGTGGGACGGGGGCACCCCGAATGTAGCAGCTCATATGACGATTGATTCTGCGCGCGGTGTGCCCCCCGCAGACACGTTCGCCAGCAAGGTGGCGGCCATCCAGGACCAGTACGCCGACGCGTCCATCGGCAACGTGACAGGCTCCAACGCCGTCAACGTCTTTCTGGGCATCGGCGTAGCTTGGACCATCGCCGCCGTGGCCTGGCGGGCTCGCGGCCAAACCTTCAAGGTGGACCCGGGCAACTTGGCCTTCTCCGTCACCCTCTTCACCATCCTGGCGTCGCTGTGCGTCGCCACGCTGCTCTACCGGCGGCGGCCCGGCACGGCCGGCGGCGAGCTGGGCGGCCCGAGGACTTGCAAGGTGTTGACGTCGCTTTTCTTCGTGTCGCTATGGCTGGTCTACATCCTGCTGGCCTCCCTGGAGGCCTACTGCCACCTGCCCGCCTTGTAGACGCACGCGTGACGGGCTCCAAATAATCCAGCCACGCCATTTTGCTGTGGCGCAGTGCCAAGATGGAGGAAGTAGAAGTTGCGCGCAGCTAACTCAAGAAAAGGGAGAAAAAGAAGTTCATGAGGACGTGGAAAGCGGAGGGTGCATTGGGAATCGTTCATTCCCCAACTTAATCACTACATTGGGATTTTTATCTAGTGGACGTAGGTCGTGCCTCCACTTCAGTAGGGCGTAGTGAGGAAGCATATGGCTGCCACGCCACAAAAAAAAAAAAAAAACAAACAAAAAAAAAAACATTCAATGTCACATGATAACACCTGTGTGTTCACGCAATACTCAACATCACCCCAACCTAGTTTTGAGTCACCTCCTTTGTCCAAGCTTTTCGTTGTATTTTTTTGTGTGCAATCGTAAAGGAAACAAGGACTAGCGGGAAAAAAAATAATGAAGGCGAAAACGGTGAAATGCTGCCGCAAGTTACGTTTGCATTTTGAAATCAGCCGGGATTTCTCAGACTTGCACCGTTTTTGTTTCCGGACTCGGCGTGCGGCCAGAGCGCGAACCAGCTGTGCTTCTTCTCCCTTACTTAATATGCCACATGATTGCCCCCTGCGTTCGATTTGGATCATTTTCATGATTTTTGCAAAGCACAATATTTTGAAGCTCCTCGTTGTTTTCGCCGCAATGACTAAGCAGGAGGCGAAAGCCAAGTTGAGCCAACCACAGATTTGTTTGCTCCAAGAAACTGGACTTTTGTTTGTCCTCAACAAGTGAAAAATCCCACAAATGCCCGTCTCTTTAACTGGATGGGAAATGTAGTTGAAGCTTCTTTTGTCTCTAATGTCACTCTGCCCAACTAGATCTTACATGCCTTTATTTATTATTATACAAGCATTTTTTTCTCATGAATGGTTCGCATCCTAAAGTGAAGTCCACAAGTCAAGCCCACCGTGCACCCCGTTGGCATGGGCCTGTGTCGCCACCTGCAGGCTCAAATTTTGTTTTCTATTTGTCAATGAACAAATATTAGCATTACCCAATGTTAGTTCGAATGCTGGATCTGTTTAACGTTTACCACCGTCAGTTCCAACTGTTTTATTTGAGCAGATATGCTTCAATATTTAGCTCGAGGAAGATGCAAATGATCATCTGAAAGTATCCCCAGTTTGGGTGGGCACAATTTGATTTTTCGTGTTTAACTTTATTGACCCCCCCGCCCCCCCTTTTAACATTTGTCAGTATTATTCACCAAGTGCTTCTGTTCCAAGCATAAGAGGATTCATATTATTTTGTATTTGTTTTTATTATTGTGTTTTGTCAGTGACAACATCAGAAATCAGAACATTGAAGAAAAAAAAAATCGACTCCGTGTGCGTTCGTGTGTGCGCACATTTCTGTCACGAGTGTGTCGATGCATGAATTGAACACATTCAGAATAGACTGTTGATGTTTCCAAAATAGTAAATAGTATTTTTAAAATTTCCAGATGAACCTTGTACAAGTGTCATAAATGTTTACAATGACCCACCGATGTTTTTTTTTTTTGTCAAAGATTAAATAAAACTCATTCATTCATTCATTCATCTTCCGAACCGCTCGATCCTCTCTAGGGTCGCGGGGATTAAATAAAACTTGCGAGGTAAATCATCGCAGAGGTGTGTGTCAATACTAACGAGATGTATGTGTGCCATGAAAAGAAGAAAATAAGCAGAACTTTCAAAGATAAAGGGTTGCTTTCTTATTTTGAATATTATGTATATAAAGTATATGTGTATCGGACTCGGAGTTGAGAACACACACGCACAACACACACGCACACACACACACACACGCACACACGCACACACGCACACACACGCACACACGCACACACGCACACACACACACACACACACACACACACACACACACACACACACACACACACACACACACACACACTATAAAACGTGTTTTCATTCTCTTTTGTGCAATATCACACATGAATTTATTGTAATGAAGTGGGTTATGTGGTTGGTTGAGGACATATGATGCATTTTCCTAAATTAAAGCTGTCCCTTGTGTCTTGATGTCTGTGGCGTTCTTTTGTTAAAATACCCCATGGATCAACAATTACGTTTTTTTTTTTTAATGAATGCAGCTTTGCTTACAGTGTGTGAAGTCTAAATGATCACGTCGTTGGTTGTAATCCACAGTGAAGGTTTGTTTATGTTAATTTGTTGCGAGAGAGTTGGGTAGAAGTGCTTTACGACACATTTTCAGAAGCAGTCAGATAACGTGAGATGTTATCTGGTCGTTTAAACTCACACTTGATGGCATTAGCAGGCACTCTTGAAACAAAATTGCTGCAAATACTAGAAAGCTAATTTTCCAAAATATCCCCTTCAACGTTAATCGGCTAATCACGTGCTTATCGCTTGTGCATTTGAATTCCGATGGTCCCCGAAATAATTTTGCCGGGCTTCTTTAAAGTGATTGGTGGAGAATACGGAAGTGAGCGGAAGTTGTCTTTCTATAACTACAGGTACGTTTTGGCGTAGTTTACGGCCCACAATAACATTTCACGTGGTTACTCAAAATATGATTACAAGTAGCAGCGTCTCGGTGAGTTTTCGCGACGCTACAGTCGAGAGAATCAAGATGTAAAACAAACCCAAACGTCGCGTTTGTGCTAAATTTACTGCGCATGCGTGCTGCTGAGAACACCCTAGAAGAAGCTCTGTGAGTCCTCTTTTAACATTACTGTACAGTATATGCAAGATACGTTTGATTTGTTTGTTTTTTAAACATTATTTTTTGTTGTTCTCTTGAGAATGTCATATTCTCTACAGGACATTTCATTGATGTATGTATGTATATATGTATGTGTATATCTATCTATATAGAGATAGATAGATGGATGGATATTTGTGCTACTGAAGTCAATCGCTAAAACGACATCTAGTGGGGAAACAGGACATAGAAAAATAACGTTTGAATTATGATGAACATTTTGAGGATAGGCTCTAGCACGTCCACAATTGATTTTTTTGGTCCTTAATTTGGATTTAAAATATGTCATCCAATATTTCAGTACATGTGTGTTCACTGTCCTGTCCTGTATATGTATACAACCTGAATCACTATATTTATAATGAGAAATATTGCACATCCAAAGCATCACCCCTTACCAGGTGTGTCCTTTTGTTTTTCTTTTTCGTGAATGTCTGCACCCATGTACATTTGTAAAGCATGTGTTAATCAATTTTATTCATCGTGATTCATTCCTCATAGATTTGCAATCTATTTTTTTCTGTTCACATCCATAAGAAAAAAAACTTTCCTTTAAATCAAAGCTATTTATAATAGCCATAAATCTACGATAGTATCATTTTTAAGTTCAAAGGAGGAAACACAGTCGCAGATTGAGACAAAAGCAACACTCATTTTCCCACATCACCTCAGCGAGTTTGTGTTTTATTGAAGCTGCAACCGAGCAGACAGCAGACAGTACAAAGATATTTTGGCTTTTTAAAAGTGCATTTTCTCATCAAAAGTGCACCACATCCACGTGCAAGTTTTTCGGAGAATAATAATCATGCGAAAAAAGCTTTGCAAAAATCGTGTAGCTTGATGTGCAATGAGTGAACGTGGTGTAATAAATAAAATATGGAGGAATCACAAGTGGATTAAGCATGAATTGTGAACACATTACTTCGGTCTCCTTTTGAGTAGAACAATGGTCCTTCGGTCGGCCTCGGGGACGTCTAGTCGTTGAGGGGCTCCGAGGGTGGCCGCTGGTGGGTGGAGCAGTGTCCCACCCTGGAAAAACAACAAAAACTTAATCAATCAGCATCTCACTCAGAGCATGAGTGTCATCGTCTTCGATGAAAAGTTGTGTGTGTTGTCAAGAGGATTTTAAGCCCTTGGAGAGAGCTTTTGGTTTCTCATACGTGATTTGGAACGGATTGGTACCGAACCCAAGACATGGCATTCAAATTGTGGCCAAAGTATTGATATAACCTGCACATGAATTGCTCATTTTGATGTATACACACAAAAACATGAAAGCTCCAAATAATTGTCTGTAACGAATTAATAAAGTGTTTGGAATTTGAATCAAATGCCAGGGTTTTTGTGATGTGAAAAAAATGACAGACCAGGATAAATCATTTCAAAAGTTTTTCCACCATTCATGTGATCCGTTCGACTCCATTAGAAAAAAAATAAAATCTTTTCAACATAACTTTCAAACTTCTCAGCGCACACCTGCCAGCATTTAAGGTGCTTCTAATGAAGCCCAAATTCGGTTCAGGTGTTCTAGTAGGCTTTTCTTGACATTTTTGGGCTATTGTGAGATGAGGCTTACCATCTTGCCATAGCCCAGACATACAGTGTGGGAGAACGTTGTCACGTGTTCTAAACCCTTGGCCGAAATTCCTGCAGCTCCTTAGTGGCCTCTTGGCAACCTCCCCGATCGGTTCTCTACTTGTCTTTTCATCCATTTGGGATGGACGTTGAGCTCTTGCTTATGTCACCGTTGTGTCATAAGTGTCAGGAAAGGCTCGGCCATGTGCCGGACCACATGAACAGCTGAAGTTTATTTGGGGCTGGTTGGTGGCACTTGAAACGCGGGGCTGACACCCATTTGACAAATGTTTACAAGGTGAGGAGTTTGAATGTGATTGGTTCACTCTGAATACTACTAAGTTCTACAAGTTACGAGTCACATTAACCCTTTCAGGGACAGCGGTTATTCCCGTCAACATCTTACCATGTTATCAAGTTACAGGGTGTATGGAAGGGTTCATGGCGGAAAATGTTTGGAAATGATTTATCTTGGCCTCATTTTCTATATACTGTGTAGAACATTGTCATTTGAACAGGGGTGTGTAGACTTTTACATCCACTGTGCAATATATGCACAAAATGCAAATGAACCATATGATTCATGTCACCAAAGAAAATTAACATTTCATGCACACACACGCTTAATTCAGGACCACAAATAATTTTTTTTGGAGGGGGCATGTTATACATATTTCTTGACCGTGATTTAGTTGTTTGTTGCCCGCAATTAACTTTTTTCCCTGTCAGGTTTGGGGTTGCTATACTAGATTGTGACGGCCCGCAACAGTACCTGCAGAGTCCAGTGGAGCATTCGTAGTTGTTCTGGCAAAAAGCTCCAAAAGGTTTGCTGTTCATGATCCTCCACAGCGGGCTCATACGGGCCACGCGCTTGTGCGCCGAATATGGACTCTGCACCGGCGAGGCCAACGGACCCGAGCACACCTGCCACAGGCAAGCACACACAGGCAGAATTGACCAACCCGGATGACTCTTTGCCCATTCAAGCAGGACTCACCTGCTGGGACAGAATCAGCAGCAGCAGCAGCATCAGGAGGTAAAGAGAGTGTCTCTTAAGAGGGACGTTGCCTTCCGCCTGCATGTCAATTCAAAAGTACTTGCAAAAAATAAAATAAGATACAAAAAAACAAAACAGCTGATGCGAGCCTGCCAAAACCTTTGTTGTTCCGACGGTCTGCCGTTGACGCTGGGGAGTGAGTGGCGCTACCACTTTGGACTGATTGCACCGCCTTATAAAGACACGCTGGCCTGTTCGTGGTGTGCAAGTGTGTGTGTGTGTGTGTGTGTGTGTCACATTTGTCCTGGGTCATCAGCCGCTCACTACCCTTTTGGGGGTGGGGGGTTGTACGGGTAATCACCTCTGTGGCCTAAATGGGACTTTGTGTTGAAAAAAACACACACACACACACACACACACACTTTAGCCTCATTTCATGTATGCACAAGGGTAAGACGTGGACACGTGAGGACGCTTTTAAATTGTATGTGTGTGTATGTGTGTGCGTGTTCCAGGTGGCAAAAGTACTCAGAATTTAGGTAGAAGTAAAGATACTTGTAAAATATACAAGTCAAAGTACACAAAACGGAAAAAAAAACGGTTGTTGAATTGACTCACTTTCGTGCCCCTACTCGTCAATCATCTGGATCCAGATCGATTTTTGAGTAGATATAAAGTCCACTTTATCAATGTATCTGGATTTATTTTGTGCACCCACTTGGTGAAATAAAATTACACCTCCAACATATACGTCACCGGGCATGTTTATGTAAGCATACGCGTGCACACGCTGGACAAGAGTTGCGGCGCTCCGTCTCCAGCTGATGGTGGTGTTGTCATTTGGCAAGAAGTCAGTGTTGACTCAGGCTGGCCTTGAGCACAAATACTTGGCAAAACATTTTGGGGTGGCACCAAGGACTTTGAGTCCCGCTATGTGGACATAAAGAAACGGCCAGTAGATGCCCGTCTGCTTCTGGCAAACCTTCCTCACAGTCCAGACGGTCAGAGTTCAAATCTGGGCTCCGGCACCAGGATTCAGACACCATAAGCCATCTTTGTCGTCCTTGATCATCACGCCATGGTTTTATGGTTGAAAGTGTGATACAAGACAATACGCTGTACATGAAGGCTCAAAACTTTCCACGGCATCGCAGTTTTCCATTGCAGCATGTCGGCAGACCAAATCAATCGGTTTTTGGCGACGGTCCATTCCAGTTGGCTCCAGCTGCACCTTTAGAATCACCGTAACATCTGTGCTCATTTCGGGTGGCCCGTCGATGGCATTTCACATTATACGTTCGCATAAAATTAGCAGATGAAATATGCTTTTGGGTAAACATTTTGGGGTTTGGGCGTCCCGTTGGTCCAGCGGTGAGCGCATTGACCTCACAGGGCAGAGGTTGTAGGTTCGATCCCGGCTACCTTCCTGTGTGGAGTTTGCATGTTCTCCCCAGGCCTGCGTGGGTTTTCTCCGGGTACTCCGGTTTCCTCCCACATTCCAAAAACATGCATGGCAGGTTGATTGAACACTCCAAATTGTCCCTCAGTGTGAGTGTGAGCGCTGATGGTTGTAAGTCTCTGTGTGCCCTGCGATTGGCTGGCAACCGGTTCAGGGTGTCCCCTGCCTACTAACCGAAGACAGTTGGGATAGGTTCCAGCACCCCCCGCGACCCTTGTGAGGATAAAACGGATTGGAAAATGGATGGATTTTGGTGTTTCAATACAAATATGTTTAAATTCTCCTTTTGAGTGTGTCAGGTTTACAATCAACTTCAGGTGAAAGAATTTAGCGTTAGCGTGTGAGCTAACGAATGTGAGCGGGCACTAAAGAATACTTTAAAATGTTTTGAATGTATTTGGGGACTGTCAAATTTTGGGGAAAAAAAGTGCACCCTCACGACAAACCGGGATTTTGCGTGTGTGTGTGTGCGCTCAAGAGGTGCGGGCGCACAGACGGGCACTGCGTGACGCCACTTAATTTTGCTGTCCTATCAAACAGATGCAGACATGACCTCATCAGACTAGTTGGCAGGTTCACAGAACTCTCCTACCAGGAAGCTTTGGGAGGTTATGCCATCGTGGACTTTGCTGTGCGCGCAAATGGGCCAACATAGATTTGCATGTTGAGACGTGTGTGGCAACACCTCGGTGACCCACTGATCAGCGAAATGATGCCTTTGCACCTGTCAAGACAAACGTACAACTAGCTTAACGGCAAAGAACATTTCCAAGGATGTCCGCTTCTTTACCTTTCAGTGACGACACTCTCCATGAGTGATTGTCAACTGGATAAGTGTGCAGAGATCTCTGCCGGCGACGTATAGCGATTGGCAGAGCAATTAAATGCTCTCCGGCTAGATTGCAGAAGGTGCACTTCATTTGCATATTCACCTGTCGCCATTGACATGAGAATAACAGCTTTGAGTTTCAGTAAACAGGCCTACTTTTCGAATTGAGTAAACGGAGACAAGGTCATTTCAGGTTGTAAGATATTTTAGGTCAGATTTGTGGTGGATATCAACGTGGACGTCCTTTGCTCAGGTTTCCCATTGTTGTCAACGAGCGCCCTCTTCTGGACTGGCAATGTTTGTGCACAACAACAGGGTGAGTCGCCTGTCCTTGGAATGCTCGGAATGAAGTTTAGGCTGAGAAAAGGATTTGATTTTGGACACTTTGTTTAGACAGGTGCCGGTTTTGTTCCAATTAGCCTTGGTGGAGGCCTCCTGCCAATTTCAGTGATGACAAAGAGATTACGCTTTAGAAAACTTGCAGTTTATTTAATTATTCATTTTTACTTGGAATAAAAAAAAAAGTGCATTGGTGAACATTTTCTTTCTTTGTGCAGTTCTCTGGGACCCCCTCCTGTTATAAATAGGTACAAAATCGATTATTTGAGCTTCACATCAGACATGTTAAAATCGTCTTGGTCAGCGTCATCGAGAAGCGTGTTGAATAAATAAGCCAAAGGACAAAAAGAAAAGAAAAAAAAAACAGCGTTTCGGCATTTGGATTGACACGGCAGACAAGATGACATGCTTTCAATGTTTGAGTTTGGAGTGCTTTGGGGCAAGTTAGTCATATTTATTTTCAGTGCTTAACACAAAGTGACGGCGACTCGTGAATGTTCTCATCTCGGCATTAGTGCAGAGTCCATACACCGCCCCGGCCGGCGCCTGTGTCGGAGCGCGTTTTCTCAGAAGGTGCTCAGCAGCTGCCCTTAGCGGCATGTGCACGACTGGGCCACCATGTCCTCCAGTTCCTTGTACTCCACCTTCTTCTTGTTTACCTCCAGCACGCTCATTGGCATGTACTTGTAGGGTACGCAGGAGGGGGGCGGGACGTCGCCCACCCCCAACTCCTTGATGATGGTCTGGATGACGGCGTGATTGGGCGAGTGGTAGCCATAGGTCAGCACACTCGGGCAGTCGCCCTGGCAGAAGCGAGGGTTGTAGACGGGCGGCGCAATGTAGTGATGCCAGTCCAGCTCATCAAAGGATAGGCGGAAAGAGTGCAGCTTGCAGCGGTTCTTGGGCGTTGCCGTTTTGGTTTTTGCTGCGGCAGGAATGTTGGCGATGATGGAGGCGGGGGCAGGAGTGGCCGAAGAATCCGGCGGGGCGCTTGCCGAGCTGCGGCGGCGACGGAGGAAGGGGTGCCAGCGGCTCAGCCTCCTCATGTGGTCTTCCCCTTTGCCTGTTGGCAGGTGTCCCATCATCCAGTCCTGACCGTTCCGCTCCTCTTCCAGGTACAAAAGAAGCGAAGGGGCTTCCAGATGGGGCTCCCCTCGCCACCGGCGAGGCAGGTCTCCGCTCTCTTCGGCACGCTCCTGCTCCGTGCACCAATACTGGGCGGTGAGTGTCAAGTGTCCCCCATCCTCCTCGCCCCGGAGGACGCGAGCGCCAACGTCCGCCTCCGTCCAGCGCTGGTGGGGCTCCATGGTGGTGAGCAGGCTCTCCTCGCCCGGCCACGTGACCCGGGCGTGGCAGCGGGGCGATGGGAAGGCGGCGGAAGACGAAGATCGAAGGTGCACAAAGGATGCTCGGATCAGCTGCTCCGAAGGAAGCACGTCCACGTGGTACTGGACGCTGAAGGTGTAGTGGTGGTCTTCAAGACAAGGAGGGAAAAAAAAAGCAGGAGGTCTCTTAGCATCCATAACAACCTGATATGACATGCAGTGGTCAAAGTCAACATCCTGATTCAAGCCGTTTTGACTTTTTCATATTTTTAGCCTCATGAAAGCATGTAGATTTTTGAACATGCCAACCAAGGGCAACTCTTGTGAAAACGAATAAAAAGCTTCCTGGCAGAGATCACGCTACTCACTGTGTTCCTCACCTCTGGACGCCGGCAGGTAGTGCACCGACGACGCGGAGGGTCTGAGCAGGCGCACTATGTTGGAGCCGAACTTCCGGCGTTGTTTGGGTCTACCGCCCGGTCCCGTCGCGCTGCGGTACAAACTCAACATAAACTGCAGGTTCTGGTCGGCCTTCTGCTCGTCGGTCAGCGGCCGGTGGTGAGCGCCTCGAGCCTCGGCGTCCCGGCGGCGGCCGCGACCGGGAGACATTTTGGAACCGGCCGCAACCCTACACGGCGGGAGTGTGAGGAGGGCCAGAGCTAAGGACAAGAGCAGGACCCGCGGGAAGCGGCACTGGCCGCGCATGTTGGGCACGAGAAGCTCCGGGCGCTAATGAGCTCCACCAAAGAGGCGACAAACTGCGACCATCGTCGGTGCGGCCGCGGGCGCGACTCACTGCAGGCTCGCCGGCTCGCCGACCACTGTGGACTCAACTTTTCTTTTGCCGCCATACTGGGTGACTCCAATTAACCTCCTTGGCCCGACGGACCCGCCCACCGAGCGCGGTGAAGCCACGTGACCCGCACGTAAAAGGTGCGTAAAAGTTGCAGCGCCGTGGCGGCCTCAGGTGGAAGAAGGAAGTAACTTCCAAGTCGCTTCCAAGGCGCAAATGCAGAACCTCCCACTGCTTCATCGGGCCAGAGCTACTTTTTTCGGTGGATATTAATTATTAGTCATACATGATTGTAATTCCCCCCTCCCCTTGAGCGATTATTCACAAATGTACACATTAAGAGCTTCACAGCATTCCAAATGATAAAGCTCTCAGTAGGGTTACTCTGTATTTTGTTGTAGGTCGACTAACAAAATAAACCAGCACACCATGCAGGTAATGACCCTAACTACGTCTAGATTATTAATTCATTGGTTGAAAAAAATGTGTACATACAGCAAGAACAATAAATTGCAAGAACTCTTGGGTGGGTGTTATATTTGAGTTTGGAGTGCTTTTTCTCAACTATTAAGTTTTTTTTAGTGCTTAAAGATGATATTTTTGACATTTGGGCAAATTCGCAGAAAGACCAACTCCATAACATTACAAATGAGGCAAACCTGTGCACTCGTCGACAACTGCCTTTTACCAGTACTACTATTGACATGACAAACTTCTAATCGTTACCATTTATTGATTCACAAGTAATGCGTCGAATTGTCTTGTTAGTGTGAAGAAAGAGTTTCCTGGTTGGGCTGCCGCTACGCGGACAACCTTTGCCTTCCCATTGGCGGAGCGTGTCGTCAATCACGCCCTAAATGGTCGGGCCGGTGGGCGTGGCTTCATACTCGCTTTCCAAACTTTCGCCCAAGTCCCTCCCATTCTCTCGAGCCACCCTGCTCGCGTCCGTTGGTCGGCGGCTCGTGCATCCATTGTGGCTTCGGCGCCGATGGGGAAGCTGCGGCAGCATGGAGACGGTGGAGCAGCTCGTCTCCTTCCACCGCGTTCAGGTGCAGCTGAGTGGCGGCGCGCCGTGGGGCTTCACGCTCAAGGGGGGCACCGAGCACGGAGAGCCGCTCGTCATCACCAAAGTGAGTCCCAACTCCCTTGCCTGCCTGCTGCCCTTTTGCATTGTTGCCCAACGTGGCTCGCTTTCTTCCATCCCAGCTCACTTCTGCACGGAGTACGTCCTCGTGTATTCGAATGTTGTTGGGATTGTTTAGCGAAGCGGGCAAAAACATACTTGGAAGTGGATGCACAGATACTTGGATTAAAAAAAAGAAGAAGCCACCAGGAAGTGCTGGTTCATCTCCTGTGCATAAGTTAAAAGTAATAGTATTCTTTTTTTTTTCGAGCGTTTTAAGTAACATTTGAATAATTAATCTGTCAAAAATGATTTTCTTTGATTGATGGATTGATCAGATAATTAATTTCTTTTGTTACATTTTCATCCCTTTGTTCAAAAACAGGACAGAATTTCAAAAAGTGACAATGCAGAAGATGCACAACCTTAAATTCATTTGGATTCACTTTCTGGTTTGGTCCGTCAGAAATCAGCAAAAGTTTTAATTTTGGGGAAAAAAACCCACAAATGAATATGAGAATATTTAGAGTTGATTAGTTGTGTGGTCATCTATAAATTGTCACGGCTCTTAATTTTTACTGGCAAATATGTACAAAACTCAATTTGATAAATGGCACATTAATAGAAAAGAAAAACATGAAATAATTTGCTTCATTTCTGAATGAACGTAGAAGCTGCTTACTTTTTGCGTTTTGTTGTTGTGGTAAACCGACAGCTAGCTATCGGTTAGCTTGACGGTCCGAATGTGTTCCTGGCATCAAATTATTCTCCCAAAGTTGGATGGATGGGTCCACAATAGTCCGGATGGATATCTTACTTCTCTGACTTGATTATGACATGTCAACGTTATTTCAAGTGGAGACAGTCTGAAATTTTGGTCGAGATTGGAGCAGGAAACTTAAAGTAGACACATATTTGGTTCAATGATGGAGAATCGGTACGACAGTGCAAAGATCAAGCAGAAAGTCGAGTCCGAATGACAAAGGTGTGACTCGGGATCTTGAAAGGCGATAGCTTTGTGATGTAGTATGTTTATGATGAGGACAGAAAGTCAGAATCATGGCTGGTCGATGTTGTCTGCTGTGACTTTTCATACCGTCATCCGCCTTCGTTTTCGGAAACAAAGGAGGCAGAAAGTGCAACCGGCACACTTTTTTTTATCAATCATGACGCTATTTCAAAAAAAACACAAATGATGACATTTGTTGCTTTTGCTTCATCTGAAGGAAAAAAAAAGCTTGTCGAGACAGAAGCCGGGCTCCATTGTGTTTGTTTACGGACAAGGCTTTTTTTTCCCCCCACATTTGAATCAAAGTCGAGGAAAGCTCCGGAACTTTGGCAGCTTCCCTTGCCGTGTGACGTGAATCCGTGCCGTCATTCTTTGCGCGACTCGTCATCGGCAAGCGGGGGAGCGGGATCCCGTCACCTCGTTGTCTGCTCTTGTTGTCACACCGCTTGAAATCCGTGCGCCTGTTTGACT
>CAAKHF010025130.1:6697-30847 GCA_901007745.1 Hippocampus kuda | reverse complement strand
ATATACATACTCATTCTTGCACATTTATATGTCATTTTCTCATTCATAATAAATACTGCATTTCATTAATACATTTAATAAGTTGATCAATGTAATTCTGATGTATTACTATATTTTATAAATTTGTCAGCTTAACTCTGATTTGTGTAGTTTTTTGTACTAATCTTTTGAATTGAATTGTGAGCGCGGATGGTCATTCATCTTTGTGTGCCCTGCGATTGGCTGGCAATTAGTTCAGGGTGTACCCCGCCTATGGCTTGATGACAGCTGGGATAGGCTCCAGCACGCCCCGCAACCCTTGTGAGGATAAAGCGGATCAGAAAATAGATGGTTGGATAATACAATGAAAAAATAGTAAATCAGGTTTTTTTTTTCATGTTTGGTAAACTAATTTGATATAAATCACTAAATAACACAATTAATCAAGATCTGGATCTGACAGTTACAAAGACACGTAACATGTTTGAAAATATGTATTTCAATGATATGTAAATTTCTCCAGTGTGGGACAAATAAAGGATATTTTAATCTTAATAAACTCTCCGCTATCCTAAAAATAAGCAAACAACCAATGAATCGCAAAGTCTACTCATAAGTATCTATGAGATGAATCACTCAATACCAAAAAAGATTGTAGTTTATTATAGTTTATCTTCAACGGGACATGTAGGATGATAACAAATCTGATTGGTACAGGGCCAAACATAATGTGTGATTTCACAAGAAAAAAAAGGAGCTCTTGGAAACGATTACAAAAGAATCTGTTTGTACCAAACTCTAAATTGTCCCTAGGGGTGTGTGTGTGTGTGTGTGTTTGTGTGTGTGTGTGTGTGTGTGTGTGTGTGTGTGTGTGTGTGTGTGTGTGTGTGTGAGTGTAGGCTGTGCGAGTGACCAAGACTGCCCTGGGGACCACAAGTGTTGTGTCTTCGACTGTGAAGATGTCTGCATCCCTCCTTTTTTCAGTACGAATTACAAACTTGTTTCCCTTATGGAAGTCAATCACACTTTTGTGCTTCTCAGCAATACACCCTTCCAAAACATTTTATTTGTGTGGCGCTTTTACAGCAGCTGTAGCTGTAACAATGCGGGTTTACAGAACCATTTCATTAAAACATGTTCATTTCGGGATCTGATTTTCAGATAAGCCAGGAGTGTGTCCAAATATAACGGGGCACGTTACCCACCATGGAAAAGACGGTTGGAGGCTAAGATCAAGGCGGCTTGGAAAGATGTGAGTCAATTGATGGAGGCCCATAGAGGTGTGATGAAAAGGCCGATACCCGAGAGGTACATCCAGATAACCATATCTGAAGCACTCAAAACTGCCAAACAAAGGCTCCAAGCCTTGTCCAGTCGCCTAAAGAGGTACACGAAAGAGAATGAGGCCAGATATGAAAGAGTCTCAGATATGAAAAACTGGACAGCACAAGGCCCGGACATGGTCCACACCTACTGGCTAAAGAAACTCGCAGCACTCCATGAGCGCCTAGCAGCACAAATGAACCAGTTGCTGAGGGATGGGACTCACCCAGGAAGGCTAACCGAAGGGCAAACGATCCTGATCATGAAGAATCCCTCAAAGGGTGCAGTCCCATTCAACTATCGGCCAATAACCTGTCTCTCCACAACTCCACAAATTAATACAGAAAAGTATACAGAGACAAATACATATAGTCAGAAAATAGTCAGAACATGAAATAGCAATGTCACCATACAAATAGCTATAAAAATTGGAGAGTTGCAACAATGAATAAATTAATCAAAATTAATCAAGTATCAAATTAACCAACAACTATTGTGATCATTTATTAACTGATTGGACACCACATTAAATTTAAAATTGTCCAAATCCTTGGAATTTCAGCCTCTCAACAGTAAATATTTTCAGATTTCAGCAGTCCTACATAAAAGTTGACTGAATATCTTTTTTATTTGTTCAATATAAAACACTGAATGATGCAAACATCTACTACATGTATTTCATTTTTGCCTCATTTACATGTTACGGGCCAATCCAGTTTAAGTGAATCAAAATAAATTTATGTTTGTGATTATTATTATTATTTTTTGCTGCCAATGTCAAAATTATAACATGTTTTGGAATAAAGGGAGGGACGTGATCTGATTCATTTAAAAAAAACACACATTCAACTCATGAATCGAATACAATACAATACAATGTTAAAAGTGCATCCCCAAATAAATCAAGACTAATATTACTGTCCGTACCGAAGAAAAAGCATCTGTAAAAACAGAACATAATGAAATGTAGAAATATGCGATGGTGAAAACTGTCACTGATTATGGAATTTGAACCGGACGTAGCTGGTTTTAAAAAACATACATTACATTCTCTGACGTCACCAATGACACGTAGTCAAAATGGCGGCCACGGCGATGGTGAGTGGAGAAACGAGTACTTTTTCTTCTAATCACACATTCCCGAATGTCTGTTCCGATTATAAAACGGGCGAAATGTCTTGATGGGTCACTTTTGTGTCTATATTACTTGATATATAACACTTTGAAAACGACTAGCGATTTAGCTGTTGTTTCGTGTTGACACGCTTGCTAACTTCCTGGTACTTAGCTAACATCACTTAGCTTCCTCCGTGGCTGCAAAAACGGATCCAATGTATTTGTCAGGTCAATTGGACTGTGTTGACAATATAGAGGAGGCCTCGGATGATTTTATTCAACTATCATTCATTCATTGATTAACAGAATTAAAGAGAAAAAATGGGCTGCAGAACTTGGGCTCCGTATCATTCCAGGCTGCATCACTCATTGCTGACAGTGCAGGAGTTGCTGCCGAACGTTGATCCAACAACCAGTGTTGGGCAAGCTACTTGGAAATGTAGTGAGCTAAGATACACGTTGTTCTACATTAAAGCTAAACACCAGAGAAATACAAAGCACTCGTCTACAATAAAATGACAAATGTGGTCATAGTTCTCCTACAGTGGATGTAGGGTTGTTGTTTTTTTTGCCTCTAGTTAGAACATTAAAGTAGACCACAATTTAGTTTTGTACCGAAACGAACTTATTTAAATGATCAGCTCACCAGCAAGCTCAGTAGAGGCCTGAAACGATCACGAACAATTGAATCAGGTGTGTTGGAGTAGGGAGGGATCTAAAACAGGCAGGATAAGGCTCTCAAGGAACTGGAGTTCCCCACCCCTGATATTAGGTGTACCCAGCAGCAAATGTCCCAAGAATGCTCCCCACTGCCTGCTCTTTTCGTCAAAAAAATGTCTCCACAGCGCTCAGAGTCTAATTCCACGGTTTGCTTTCCAGAAGAAAAATACAGCAGGAGGCTTGCATAAGTTGAGACAGAAGACAGCACATAAACCAAGTCATCAAGCAGGGAGATAAGGGAAGGAGTGCAGGGGCAGAGCAAAGAGTGTCAACCTTCATCCAGAGCCAACCAAAACATAACTCAATGTATGCCCTCACAAATTTGCACAATTGGGAGTCTTGGATGTTGACTGGCACCGTCCTTTTGGGGTTGAACAGTATGAAGGTCACTGACATGACACCTCCATTGTCTGTTTATCAATGATTCAAAAAATCTGAATTAGGACCACACTAAATAAAAATAGATAATTGTGAATGGGAATGTTTGAGGGGGTAAAATGAAGAGACAGAAGCAGCACAGAGAGTTAAGAATGTGTCAACACGAGTGAACCAACAAAGTATATTTTTGAAAATCATTGGCTAATTAATCGGTAACTGGTATTTTTGTTTTTCTGCCAAAAATTGTCATCTGCTTCAAAAAATCCATATCGGTCGGGTCTTACTATGTCCTATGCTGGACTATAAATTTCTTAAAGGGCTATTTTGAGACAGTTTATTACTATCAAACCCTAAGGAAATAAAATATGACAAACACTGTTTTTGAGGGGGATGCCAGGAAAATGTGGTCACCCTCCCCGTTGACACTTCAAACTTCCTGATGTTTATTCTCATAGTGCTCGGTGTGATGTCAAATGAAAGAATACAAAATTTGCCTGTCCATGCTCAAACAGTGATGACTTGAAGTATGCTGTCATTTGCATTTACTGTTTAGGAAAATCAAGAGAAAAATATAATTTACATTCGTATTTGGAACGCGTTGTAAATTGTGTGCGGGGTTCCCACGGGGTCTTATAAAGTCTCATAAAGCATTGAATTTATGAATTTGGAAATAATACAGTGAAATGTCTTGAAAAAGTCTAGAATTTCGTGCAGCCTCTTTCAATTCTTGTTTTTTTTCCTCAGGGTGTTTTTTTCTTTCACTCTCCTCTTCAGGAGGTGAAATGCTTGGTTTTTTTTTCCAATTCTTTTTTTTATTGTGAATTCACAGGTCCATACAGTCAATAAAAGAACAAAGTATACAAGTCCTTTGTGATCTTACATAAGATTAGCTCAATTTAAAATAACCAGGACTGAGTAAGCAATACATAACTTGTCATGACCAATCAGGAGTATAACCATATCACCTTTTCTTTTCAACTATAGTAAAATGAAAACAAACATACATACATACATACATCTTCCGAACCGCTTTATCCTCACTAGGGTCGCGGGGGTTGTTGGAGCCTATCCCAGCTGTCTTCGGGCAGTAGGCGGGGGACACCCTGAACTGGTTGCCGGCCAATCACAGTGAAAACAAACAAGAAAACAATAAACAGACAAAAAACAAAACATGCTTTTTTTTTAAATTTGAGTTCGGTGATTGACTCAGCCAGTCAAAGACCTTCCCCTTGTTCCCACTGATTAAATCCTTTGTTGTGTTGACAGTGTGTTTTGTGTCACTGACATGTTGCATGATGAACCTTCTCCCAATTAGTTTGAATGCATTTTCTGTAAATTGCCATGTAAATGGTTTTATAGACTTCAATACATTTCTCAATGCACGTGCATATGAGCCAGCTTTCAACAAAGGATGAAAGCAATCCAAAAACAACCACAAGCTGTAATTTCCGCTGGTAAATTTGTTTTGATTCCTGAGATCAGCCGCCATGTCACGTGTCTGTTACAGGAGACGTGGTGGGCCTTGCTGCTCTTGTCCTTGGTGCCTGTGGTGTTGCCCTTTTACGTTCCTGGTGTTGCTCCCCGGGACTTCCATGAAGGGGATATTGTAGATATTAAGGTAGGAACACTCTCAACTATAGCTATTTTTATTTTTATTTTTAGACATATGTCTTCCTTTTCCTGAGGATGGAAAAGTAAATGGAAAAATGAAAGTCATCTGTCCAATTATGGGCTGGGAAAAAGTAATCTAAAACTCACCACAAGAATAGGTCGCCACAAATATTTGTCCCAAGGTTTGTTTTTTCAGTGTAAATTACTTTGGGGGGGGGGGGTCAGTCTGCTAGCACCCTCTATTGGTGAAAGATGTGACTGTAGTCAATGATGTCTTGACATGGGGTCATCACAGTGGTGATACATTTGTGACAGTTTTTACATCAGGTGGCCCTGATGACACAATTCACCCATTTTTATCCGGGATTGTGACCGGTAGTAGCTGAGAAGTGGGGTCTAGCATAGACACTCGGATGTTATCTTTCAACATCGGTATCTGGTCGCATGTCTCCAGAGGAGTCAACATTGCACTCCATTGCATCTGTCAGCCTTAAAGTAGATCGCATTTAGAAACTACCATGGGCAGTTAAAACAGACTGTTCCGCTTGCATCGCTAAGTGGAACGTACTGTATGGTGTTGGTCGACTACAAGTTGGAAGCTGAGTTTTATTTGCATTGATGTGCATAGGTGTGTTGCTGGCTGGAATGTGGGACTTGTTGTGGAACATTCTTCAACAAGGGGTGGAGGGTGCAAAGTCATCTGATTCTTCGATGGACCGTTCAATAGGATAAATCGATACAAAAAATGTTAAATCATGACAGCCCTAATCCAATTACTCACCAGTTAAAAGTCACTTTTAGATAAATCTGACATTGTGTCCTGGGTAACATATGACTTTATACAATTTTTTAAAATTTAGCTAATTCATTGCAAGTCAGGGTGGTCAAAAGTGCTACGTTGCTGTCAATCTGAATGTGAAAAAATCACTGGCTGTGTTTGCCCCGCTTTCATGTCTCGTCATTTGTTCGGCAGGCTGTGAAGATGACAAGCTCTCATACCCAGCTTCCTTATGAATACTACTCTCTGCCGTATTGTAAGCCTAACTCCGTTGTCTACAAAGGAGAGAACCTAGGTAAGAGCGGTGGCCTCCCTACACTTGAGTAAACTTGCGTTTTTGTTGCGACTCTCCCAAATTATTTATCTTTTACAGGTGAGGTGTTGCGTGGGGACCGTATTGTAAACACGCCCTTCAATGTGCAAATGACCAAGGACAAGAAGTGTGAGATAGTGTGCGACAAGAAAAAACTCAGCAAAGAAGAGAGCAAGTTGTTTGCCGAGAGAATACAGGAGGAGTATTACGTTCATCTGTGAGTATTTCTTATTCATTTCCAGAACCAGTCATTCCCAGTGTAAACGGGATGACGACACGCCATTGCATTACAATATCTCCATGTTGATTTGAAACACATTTTCTGCAATACGCCCAATCGATTTGCAGCATCTGGACATGATGTTAGTAGTGTGTGATATAATCCGAGGACTTGAAGATGTTTTCCACTGCGCAAACCAAACCCCAACGCCATTCTCTACTCATTTAGAATTGCAGATAATCTGCCAGTAGCCACCAGGTTGGAGGTGTATCTCAATAGAGAAGCGGGGGGAGAAGAGGAGCTCAAGAAAGACATGAAAGATGTCCAGTTTGAACATGGCTACCGGCTGGGCTTTGTGGACAACAACAAGGTAGGTCATATCTGCTTTTCGGATTGCCGAGGACTGTTGTTAAGTACGGTTTGGCTTATCTGAACTTGTTTCGTTTAGAATATTGTGGTTAGTTATTGAATTTCTCTGGGGTTTTATTGATTAATGCATGCATTTCTTGCTGCTAAAATGGCAACAATTGTGCAGGTTGTTCCAGTTCTGTTGTTTTACTTTGATATAGTACTGTACTGTGCACGTGCACATGAAAACGGTCAATTCTGGGTAGTTGTCGCATCAAAGTAAACTTCTCAAGCAGCCTTCTAAAATTTGAGAGTTGAATAATAATAATAATAATACATTTCATTTATAAGCGCCTTTCAAGACACTCAAGGACACTTTACAACCAAAACAAGAACAATAAAACCACAGAGAATCAAATGTCTTTGAATATTGTGGTTTAAGACAAGCCTCCCCACCCCCAAATATGATAATGGCAGTTATTTTGGTTTTGACAAGAGCATATTACATACCAATCCTGTGCGCCTTTTCTCCCCTCCCTCACAGTTTTATCTGCACAACCACCTTTCCTTCATCCTGTACTTCCACAAGGAGAAGCTTGAAGAGGGGGAGCAGCACAACTACAGAGTGGTGCGATTTGAGGTCGTACCGCAAAGTGTACAAGTAGAAGGTAGTTGTCAGCACTTCTCGATGCACTGATATGTCTGAATCTACATGAGAACCTGGCCTGTATTCGCAGATCTGATGGCTGTGCAAAAAGAGAAGACTTGCACCTTGCCAGACGCCAGCAGCTCTGCTGCGCTGGAGATTGACCCCACCAAGGAGAATGAGGTCCTCTTCACGTATTCTGTGCACTGGGAGGTCAGTGACTGTTGAGTTTTCTTGAAAACGAAGCACATTTATTTAAAGTTTTCAGATCTGATCTACCACTGCAACTGACCCAATACTTATTTTACCACAATTAGACCTCAGCCTGAGGAATTTATGCTTTTTTTTGGTGGGGGCTTGACTATGACTAAGAATGATTAAAAAAAAAAAAACTCATCAAAGTATAATTTCTTAACTAAAAAGTGTAAAATACAAAATATTTTTTATTATATTGTGTATATATATAATAGTTAATATAATATATATTGTAGTTTGACCAATGTACAGTTGCACTGTGCAAGATTGTGCTCGCTGTCTCTCCTCTGCAAGCTATCTCTCAATTTAATTAAATGCCATTGACGCTCTCCAAACTCTAGACTACAAACTATAATATCTTTGTCCCAACTGAACTGACCACAACTCTAAAAAAACACACCATTTGAATGGTGCTGAGAGGTTTCAATTGCTGTCAAATCTCCGGGCGGCAGCGGGAGCACTTCCTGAAGCAGTCATGTCGTACAAACGCCAGCGAGACTTCAGATGTCATCTCTTTTGGCCCCTCCTTTCAAACCAAGCAAGGTCCAATACACACTTTTCAGCAATGCCCCCTTAATGACTCAAAACATGCAGCGGAGCCTCGGTGCTTCTCGCAACATCACGAATACCATGAAAGATATTGAGACTACAGTCATTTAGAAAATCAGTAACGGTTGCAACGATAACAACTTAAACCGAGAATTTGCTCATGCGCTGACTAATGTCCTAAATAACCGTGAAGGAAACTTCTCATCACTTTTACCCTTGTGTCATATCAAGTGCGCTCATGCGTGTATATGCTTTGTGTCTCTGCTACTGTCGAACCACAGTAACATTTCCAGAAATTTACAGTTGACTTAACGACCATCAAAGAGATGGTTGACTTTTTTTTTTTTTTTCAAAGGCCGATCCATCATTGTTTGTGCACATGCATGGCCTGACAAGGTTCTAAATTTGTTTGCAGAGTACAAACATCATGATGAATCACAGATTTGTGTTTGTGTGATTTGAGCACAATTTGTGTATACGCACAGTTTGTGAATAAAGCCCATTGAAAGGGCGGTACAATAGCAAAGTCACTTAAGTATCAGTTATACATGTACCCATACAGTACATTTGACAAAGTTTATCCAATCCATTCCAATTAAGTAGTCAAGTCCTGTCCAAAGTCTAGCAGTGATCAGCACTCGGATGAAATTTCTCCCAATATTTAGCAGAAAAAGCGTTCACTGTTTCCCCATGACAACATCCTTGATGGATTGCACACAGCTGTTTTCGGCTTCATAATACCGAAAAGAAGCAATTTTAACGACAAGTGTTGAATTGACAACCAGCTCATGGAGGCTGCCATGATTTGGGCGCTGTGCGCAATTCATTTGTGTGGAGAACTTTTCAAGTCAGGTACAACTTTATTGTCAAATGTGCCGTATGTTGCACAAAGAGCGCAGATTGGAGTACCCTGCTAGTTTACACTTGAATAGCGCAGGATATGGGTGGCCCACTGATGAGTGGAATGAAACTGAACGATCCACGTTACAGTTGATGGTCTCAATATATTTGCTGTGGTGAGACATCATTTCATTTTTAGAGCTGTATGTCGATGTACAAACCACTAAACGACACTCGACCCCCAAACTGCTTACGAGTAATGTCACCCCAGTTCGGACTTTTTGTGAGCAAGTTAATAGATATTACTGTTGAGACACATTATAAATTAAAAAAAACAAAACCTTAACTTTCCCCGGTTACACTACGATAAATAGATGATAAGGACATCCGTGTGTCTTGTAACCTGTGCAGGAGAGTGAGGTGAAATGGGCTTCTCGATGGGACACGTACCTGACCATGAGCGACGTGCAGATACACTGGTTCTCGATTGTCAACTCTGTGGTGGTTGTCTTCTTCCTCTCTGGTATGGTTGTCAAATTCTGCACAAATGTTTGCTTTGGATCAACAGCCCCATTGTAGAAATCCTTGTGCATCTCAGGTCATAAATGCACATATACCGTATTTCCCGCGATGTAAGCGGCCTCGGAATATATGGCACATCTTCAATGAATAGGCTATTGTAAAACAGTCTTCATACCAAGGGTGCACTGCATTATAAGGCATATAGAATAGAAGCGGCAATAGTGGCAGCTGTTGCATTATGCGTCCACTAGATGGAGCTACGCTAAAGGGAATACAGTACAATACAGCTTCATTAATTGAGAGCTTTCACAACCGCTGCAGCTGTAACAATGCGCTTCATAGAACATTTAAAATACTATGTTCTGAAATCTGAATATTGATCCATATATAAGGCGCATCGGATTATAAGGTGCACTGTCAGCTTTTGAGAAAATTGAATGCTTTAAGTGCGCCTTGTAGTGTGGAAAATACGATACAATGGGAATTTGTTTTTTCTGGGTTAGTACAACACTTATGCCTTATTCCTAGTGAAAATGAAACTTTTCTTTTTCTTTCCTTCCCGAAATCACCTCACTCAAGTGCTTTAAATTTTATGTCTTTACCCTTTCAGGTATCTTGAGTATGATCATCATCAGAACCTTAAGGAAGGACATTGCGAATTACAACCGAGAGGACGATATCGTAAGTCTCTGGGGCACTGTGATTGTTCAGCTTGCTAGACCAGGATGCTGTAGCCATGTGACTGTTTTTCCCCTGCCTCGCACAAATCAGGAAGACACAATGGAAGAGTCAGGATGGAAGAATGTTCATGGTGATGTCTTCAGGCCGCCTCAGTATCCCATGATTCTCAGCTCACTTCTGGGTTCAGGGATCCAACTCTTTTGCATGATCCTTATCGTCATCTGTGAGTGTTGACTTCATTATCGGTAATCCGACCCTTTAGGAAATGTCACCATCAGTTCTGTTGTGATAGGTACATATGTTACGTAACTTTGTTTGGGATAGCTAGCAAACATCCTTAGTTTTTAAATGAAACCCTTCTTTGCATAACAAATGATTATGTTAAATAGTTTTTCCATTTACACAAGAAATATTCTTGAGTAACGTTTTATTGTTTCTCCATTGTGCCGTGTAGTTGTTGCCATGTTGGGCATGTTGTCTCCTTCGAGTAGAGGAGCTTTGATGACCACTGCGTGCTTCCTCTTCATGTTTATGGGGTGAGAACCGTTGACTCGTGAATCCTCAACATGATGATGCCAAGAAACAGGTTGTCGTGTTGAAGTGTTTTGGGTTTTTTTTCCCCCCCCGTAGTGTATTCGGCGGCTACTTCGCCGGAAGACTATACCGCACACTGAAAGGCCACCGGTGGAGGAAAGGAGCCTTTTGTGTGAGTGTCTGAAGATGAGGGCCACTTAACCTTTTTGAACTTGGGTGTCAACTTTACCAGGACAAAGTGTCATGGGGCCGATTTCTATATTTAGATTTTATAGAGTCATGAAAAAAAAAAACCTCTGGTTGTGTTATCCAATGCTGATGGCCTCATATCTGTCCGGATGATGCCTGAAACAAAACAGAAAAAAAAGGAAGTGTACAGAGGCTTTTGGGACACTAATTGGGACTAATTTGTAAACATCTTTGTTTTTTGGACCTCTGAGAAGATTTGTGTTCTCTCCCGTAGACGGCAACTTTGTATCCAGCTGTGGTGTTTGGAATCTGCTTCATCCTCAATTGTTTCATCTGGGGAGAGCACTCCTCTGGGGCGGTGAGTAGGCCAAAGATCTGCATAATCCGATAGTACTGAATTGTTAGCATGGCTTTTAAAAATGCCAGATATTATTGACAGTGAATATACGACATGAAAGCAAAACGACCAATCGCAGCTTGATTGTGCTTTAATTCAGGTGCCCTTCACGACCATGCTGGCTCTGCTGTGTATGTGGTTTGGGATCTCCATGCCCCTGGTCTACCTGGGCTACTACTTTGGCTTCCGCAAGCAGCCGTATGACAACCCCGTGCGCACCAACCAGATCCCTCGGCAGGTCCCGGAGCAGCGCTGGTACATGAACAAGTTTGTGGGGTGAGTGTTGAACAACTCCAAAAAAAATCTATTTTGGCCTTTTAGATGGCTAATTCAAGGCCTGTTTGTTTACCATGCCCTTTTTTTGGTTTGTTTTTTGTGTCCCTCTTTCATTAGAATCCTGATGGCTGGGATCCTGCCATTTGGTGCCATGTTCATTGAGCTCTTCTTCATTTTCAGTGTGAGTGTGATGACTGTGACACATTGAAAAGCAGTCTTCTCTCTGTTATGTACATTTTAGTGTGTTTATTCGCCTATACCGACAGTAGGTATATTACCGGTTGCAAAGCGCCCACTTGCAATAATATACATTCATGCCCATGTGTACTTTGACCTCTTTAGGCCATCTGGGAGAATCAGTTTTATTATCTCTTTGGCTTCCTGTTTCTGGTCTTCATCATATTGGTGGTCTCCTGCTCTCAGATCAGCATTGTCATGGTTTATTTCCAACTGTGTGCGGAGGTATGGAGATTTGTTCTTTTGTCCTTTTTAAAAAATGTTTTTTATTTAACATATGTCCAATATTTTACACCAAATATTTTTTCAAATGTATTGTATAGCATATTGTTTCATTTATTTAAAACTGACAGATACTGTTATATTGTGGAAATTAACCAGAAGCCCCTCCTGTTTTTTTTTCTTCTCCTTGTGTTGTTATAAAACTATTCAGCTTTTGGTGAAATTTCAGCATTCATGTTTCAGGATTAGTTTATTTGTTTTCTTCATCATCTTTGAATTGCCAAAGGGCAGATTTGGCTGTTGCCGTAACCTGCTTTAACCTTATGTGTTTTGTGTTTCTCCCAACGTTGCACAAAGGATTACCGGTGGTGGTGGAGAACGTTCCTGGTTTCAGGAGGGTCAGCGTTCTATGTCCTTGTGTACGCCGTCTTCTACTTTGTCAACAAGGTAGAAGTTTACACTGTTATCAAGGGGCTCAACTACTCCGGTGTTTGAATACATCCGTTGGAACGCTGGTGTGCAATTTTGGTGTTCTCCCTGTTCACAAAATTGTCCATAGTTAAAAATGTGAATGCCTGTTTGTCTACATGTGCTTTGCGTTTGATTGGCAAACAGTCCAAGGGTCGTACCTGAAGCTCACTTCTTTCACAGTATGATGAGCAAGTGTCAGATGGTGGAATAGACTCACATTTTCTGGACTTTAAGTTGTTTAGAACTTAAGAGTTGAACTCCCTTTATCCATGCGAGCATACAAGCAATGGGCTTATCGTGTTCAGGGTCGTGGCGAGCTGGAGCCAAAAGGCAGACTTCACCCTGGATTGGTCGCCAGCCAATCACAGGGCACATAGACAGACAACCATTCACACATGCGTTCACATGGTCTGAGTGGGAACTAAATGCACCATTCTGGAACTCTCATCATGTGTGAGGGAAATTGAGATTCTGTTGTTGTTTTTTTTGTTGTTGTTTTTTGTTTAAAAAAAAAATTATATATATGTATATTGTTGTTGTTTTTTTGTTTTTTTTTAATTTAGAATTTGGGTTTGGAGTTGAACCTGAAGCCGTCAGATATGTCAAATTAGAACATTAGTACTGTATCCACTTTTTAGACACTGTACTTAAAATCAAGTTCTATGTTACCCAAAATGTTATTCAAGGCAAAGAAGAAAACTACCACTCATTTAAAATAAGGAACTTTAGGTAGTCACAATGTTCACATAAGGACTGTGAGGTATAACAAACAATACATGAGATCATGGTGGACATGGGAAGTAGCTGTAACACTTGCATAAATGTGACCTTCTAGATGAAATTTAATAGTTATAGATCACCCAGCTAATTGACACAAATATATAACACACAGTTTGAATCTTATATTACAGTTGACTGATGTTAATTTAGTGGTGATATGCTTTAATCATCGCAATTAAACAGCCCACCCATTTTCCTCAATTAAATAAACCGCTCTGCTACCTACTGGAAAGAAATCGCGATGCCATCTGCCCGGACCTCCTTAAAACAAGACAAACGAGATTAAAAAAAAAAAAAAAGTGACATGAAAGCGTGTTCCCTCTTGGTTTTTCCTCCACAGCTCGACATTGTGGAGTTCATCCCGTCGCTGTTGTACTTTGGCTACACCACCCTGATGGTTCTGTCCTTCTGGCTGCTAACGGGCACAATCGGCTTCTACGCCGCCTACATGTTCATCAGGAAGATCTACGCAGCAGTTAAGATAGACTGAGTCAGTTGCTGCTAATGTTTTTTTTTGTTTTTGGTCACATTCACTTTTTTTTTTAATGCAAGTATTTTTATTGTCCAACAAGCACTGACTTGTGTGTTGGGGCAGGAAAGCAAAAGCAGTGCTTTTGTTGTTTTTTGTTTTCTTTCCCCTCAGTAAAACGGCAACACCCACTGGCAGGATTGGGTAAATCGTGTCTCCTTTCTTGCCAGCTCAGTTTTTTGTTTTGTATTTTTTGGGACGGAGACACAGGACATTTCCTCTGATGGGACTGCTTGTGTCTTGAGCTGGTTCACCTTGCACACAACACAGTGGGCCAAACAATAGTTTTCTGCACATTGTCTTTTTTCCCCCTACTTGTGTTTTGAACCTAATTTATCCATGTTTTGAGTTCTGCTATCGCTTTTCATTTTAGAATGATGTTTTTCATCCAAATATTCCCAATCTCTTCATTTCCACCTCTGTTTCGTTTGAGAGACTTTGCCAAAAGAGAGGTGGGACTGTGGTTGTGGTGCGTTTTTTTGTCTTATGTTGTTGAACTGATCTACATTGTGACTACAGAATGCATACGGTATATTAAATGCTCTTCTTATTTTTTAAATCATGTTTCCATATGTTCTCTGTGTAGCCACTTCAATCACAACTGTATCACCTTTCCCCTCTAAAGCGTCCCAATGTACCAAATACGGTGGCGTGTTGCCTGGTGATTGAAACATGTTGTGAAAGCAGTTGGCCTGAGATTTATTCAAGACACCTACTAAGAATGTGTTCAAGTTACAATAATACCTTTGGAACATCCCAGCTGTTAGTTGAAAATTTGTTTTTATGATCATTCAATGATAGGTACAATATTTTTAATCCAGGAGCCTTTTTTTTTTTCTTCCCCGTGGTTTTGGGTTTAAATAAAGCTACACGTTTTCTGACAGCTGGCGGCTGTTAAACACCTTTTATTTGAGATCATTATCTTTTCACGTTTTGTCTATAGGGTCTGTTACGTACGATACTGATCTGGGGCTTTGGAACCGGAGAGTCACGGTCAAAAACCACAATTCAGTTTCTCAAGAAATTTGCATTTTATGTACTGTTTTTTTTTTTCTTGATAAAGTATACGTCATCTGTAATTTAGCAGTCAACCTGTCAAGATTTGGGCGAATCTTGCGAGGTTACACCTGCAGCAGTAATCACTGACCTTGGTGAACCTGCGGACTACTCCTAATGCATTGATTATTGCAAAGGGCTACTGGAATAAGAAGTTTGACCAAATAATTAAATGACGAAATCTCAAGTTTGATTCTTAAAGAGCGAATTTTTTTTTTTTTTAGGTGGTACGTGGTGTAAAAAGTTGGACGACTTCAATAAATCAATGTGAACAAGGACATGCTTTCAACCAGCAGGAGGCGCGTTGACATGGTGCAATTCTTGTCATTTATCACCAGGTGGCAGTCGAGTTCTTTAATTTTTAGGGAAAGCCGGCAGACAGATGGTCGTCCTCTCGTGGAATTAAACCGCACTGTCCCATTTGTGTCATCACAAAATTGATGTAGCTATTGTGTTACCCTGACATATTTTAGTTAACAACCTATTTAACGGCAAATAAGCGCAGAACAGGAACGTGGCCAGAAGGCTTAGCCCTCTGTGTGCCAATTTCTAAGTATTGCAAGATGGATGGGATTTCATTGGCTCATAAATGAAATTCAGATGATGGCAGGAAAGGGTGTAACGCTTATCTACTTTTATCTATGATGTGATGTTTATTTTCACGTGTTTACAACTAGGGACGTCAACGTGGATTGAACAAAAGAAAAATGTGTAAATCCTCTCTGCCCATTGGTTCCCACAAAGGGTTCCTACAATTGAGAGCGCACATGATCTCGTCTGTTTAGTTCAGTGCTAAACTTGTTTTTGCATTCGTATGAATTTGTAAAAATGCTACCTAAATATTACTTGTACAGTTGATGAAGGCTGTAAGATGGCAAAGACAGACGGACTCTGGAATAATTCAATTTTCTCTCTATTGATCGATCTATTGATACATGCACCCACCCATCCATCCATCCATCAAATTTTAGCCCTTCACTTAAAGCATGTGCCGGAATGCATTTTAAACATTTTCCAAGTGTCTGGTGCGATACTTAATGATTGTCAATTGTGCAATTCTACGAAAACAAAATACAGATTACCGTATTTTCCGCAGTCATATGGCGCACCTAAAAGCATTCAATTTAAAAATATAAAAGCACTCTCTTTATATTCCACATTGAGTTGTTTTCGTGTTAGTGTTCCAATCCCATCTAGTGGTGATTATTAGCAGGAACCAATTGTAACCTAAAGGAGTTGACATGAGAAATTGACATGTGCATTCGCCAAAACAGACAGCTACTTTGTGAGCTCTGCACAGCCAGAATGAAACGAAGATAATACCCAAAGCACAGTTAACTACTGACTAAATGAAGGAAGAAGGAGACAAGCAAGACTTCTAAGGATATTCAGCCCCTTGTGGATGGAAGGCTCTGTATAAATTAAATTGTATTGTATTCCCTTTAGCGTAACTCAATCTAGTGGATCCATAGCGCAACCGCAGCTACTATTTTAGCTTCTGTTCTGTGCGCCTTATAATGCAGTGCGCCCAATATGTGAAAAAAGTTTGAAAATAGACCATTCTTTGACGGTGCGCTTTATAATCCAAACTGCCTTATATAGTGCAGAAAATATAGTCAATTTTTTTTTTTCACTGTAGCATACACAACATGTGCAGTGCTCACACAAAGTGACAGAAGCTATTTGTTCAGACATGAGAGATTGGCGTTTAAACAAAGTCATTAGATGGAGGCAGCATAATGGCCCTTTGGTGATGAACGGAAAGGCCCAGTGATCAATGAAAGCTCGTGATGCTAACCCCTGCTTGTCCAAAGAGGGACCCCAAAAAACAGATGGACTGACTGAGCCTTCTGCAATGTGCGCTGACGTGCTCGGCAATAAATACGCACCAGAGTACACTTCAACTATATCCTTGAAAAAGCCTTTTTGCCATCATTGTAAGTTACCGCTTTGAAGCCTATTCAAATGCCTTAGCACAATCACAGCTGAGACTGGATGACCTTTTTGTCCTTGATATCAGCTGTATGTTGTTGTGCGTGCCTGCTCCTTCTCGTCTTGATAAACATTTTACAGTGTTAGTTATGATAAGAAAAAAACTGCTTCAAAGTCCCAATGAAGGCAAATGCAACTGACTTTCTTTCTATGCATGCTTAAATAATGACAACAGCAGATTGGGATAAACAGTTGTGTAAATAATATTGATGGGCTTATATGTCATTTAGTTTTATTGCACTCTGGTGGAAGGCTGCAGTGTCTTTGTGACAAGGACGAGTTGTGTTGATTTACTGAAGTAAAGTGGTCTTGCAACACAGTCGACACAAATTAAACTATTTTGTTTCTTAAGTGTGTGTGTGTGTGTGTGTGTGTGTGTGTGTGTGTGTGTGTGTGTGTGTATTTTTTTTAAACGACAGTGCTTTGTCCAAAACGCAGGGGCATATCATAGTTACATCAGTAATGTATCACGGCCTAAGTCTATACCACAAGTGTCAAACTCAAGTCCTGGGGCCAGATTTGGCCGACCACATAATTTTATGTGGCCGGCGAAGGCAAATTCATGCTGTAAATGTCTTTTTTTTTTTTTACGTCAAGCACCTCAAGCTGGAGATCTGTATGCAGTGCACTGTTTGTTTTCTTCTGGTGCGCATTGATTTTTTTTTCAAACTGATACATCTGGTGGATTGCCAAAGTCTCATTTTACTGTTTACTGGCATGAATGCCAGAGCCAACATTTGTCAAGGAAAAGACCGATATTGTGGCTTTTGCGAATTTGCGGACCTGTCTCACTCTGGCCAAATACCCAACACGTACATCACTTTGTTCTGAACACTTGGTTGAAGGCAAGCGTTGATGCTTAGCAATGTTTGAGAGAGAATGCATGTCACATATTGTACATACAGCACACATCTCCATTATCATTGTTTACGTTTTAGTTCGGTACTCTTAAGTGACACAGATTTATAAACTATTCCTTTTTGGTTGACGTCAGAAATGTTGGATTCTTTCCAGACCGGAACGACAGCTGGCTCTCAGCATGCTACTAGTTATCTCGCAAAATCACTTCTGTTTTAGCTAAACTGCTAACGATACCGGGCCCTTAAGCGAAACGGTCTTGGATTTTGAGAGTGGAACTTAAAGCTAAACCAATTAGAGTAATGCAGAAAAAGCCAACAAATGAAAACAAACATGAGTCACTCTACTTATTTTTACTTTTTTATTTCAAGCAAACCTCAGCCTCCCGATCTAGAGATCCAACCGTTGTAGACAAACCAATACTGATCATGTGATCAAAAACGACAATCGGAGGAAGCCATGACTTATTATTCTTTTGCATGAGAGGCAACAGGTGGATGCAAAACTTCTTCGTACCATCTGCCATGAACTCACTGCAACTTAGAATACAATAGAAAAGCATTTCATTTTTCTCATACCTAACAGAATTGAAAAACAAAAAAATGATGTTGTGAGGGTGAGAACCAGTCGGTTGCAATAGAAATCTGCCCATGATTTCAAATACAGAGGGATCCACCTAATGGTTACTGAGAACTAAACCTAATTGAGTGTGCGGAGCAGATCATTTATCATCAGACAATTACCACAATGGATTGATCTCATTTCCCCGTCATGACTTTCACCTGAAGCAGTTCTTCTCAGGAGTTGTCACACATCAATTTTATTGATACAAACACAGACATGACTGAGTTGCTTGAAATTGTGTTTTTCTGCTCGGAAAAGGGTTACCATTTTTCCATTGTAATATTCATGGTGCATTTCAACTAGGGTGGCCACAGTCATGCCCAATTATTGTATATTGCACCCTTATGCTCACGTTCATACAGGTATTCAAATCTTTTCCAATTTCGACAATAAGAAGCATTTCAATTAAATGAAAGAAAATAAAGAAAATTGTATTTATCGTTCTTTTGCCCCTACCACAAAAGTGTCCATTGGGAGTCATGATTCATCGAGCCACTGTAATGCGTCAGACGAGATTACAATGACAATGAGGGTTTTTAGTTGGTAGTATTTACAATGCTCACCACATGACAAGTGGGTGGTCCAGATATCCCAATTAATCCTGATGGGATCTTGATGTCTGTGCTACATTTTCATAAGAAGCCATTAAAAACACAGATTTCAATTCGAAGAGCAGCTGATATAACATCCTTTGGGGTGAGAAAAGTCATTTGGCTTTGACCTTGGAGCACAAACCTTTCACTTTATGGGCATCGAACATGATTTTCTCAAAATGTTTTTCAATTTTTTTTCTCTGAAGAATTAATTGAAACTCAGCGGAACCGCAAATGTCTGAAAATGACTTCATAGTTGCTCAGAGCTCGCTCACGTAATGACCAATCACGGTTCAGTTGGTGAACAGCGCATGACCAAACCCAGAAAACAGCTGAGCCGTGATTAGTCCATACCTGAGCCTTGAGCAACTGTGATGTCATTTTTAGTCACCCGTATGTGGCAAAATGGATAAAAACAGATGGATTTTGCTGCTTAATTCATGATCCATAAACGCAATCTAAAATAAAATTCTTGACTTGACTTCCTCTTTAGGCTTACTCATGAAACTGAAATCTCGTCACGTACGCTAAACTCTCACACCAGATATGCTGTCACGTACCACTTGAATTACAAAATGCTTTTTTAGAGCAAGGTTATTAAAGTTAATGAAAATTAAAAAAATAACTAAAATTCATAACAAAATAAGATAAAAATGAAATAGCTCTTGGAAAAAAAGAAAACTAACAAACTTCATATTATTGATAACACTATAATCCTCGCAAAAATGTCCTTCATTTTTGTTTTTGTCGATTCGTGTCATACATGAGCTGTCGGGGTTCATTTTAAATGCTTTTATTTCACTTTTGATATACATCCTTTTAGAAGAAGGAAGTCAAACAGTCACTTGACAGTGAAACTTGACTTGATAATGCATTCCTTACTGACCTTTTTCTTTACTCTTACACTTAACAAAAAATAATACTAAAACTAATAAAAAACAAACTAAAACAAAGCATGTTTGAAAAGAAAAAAAAAAGTCCTGATCCTGTTCTTTTGTGTCTCCAGCAGGTGGCAGTGGAGGGCCTTCCCTCCAGCATGCACACCCGCTGCCTATTTGGTTATCAAGTTCGGCAAGTATTTAAGCACTGCCAAAATCCGAAGTCTCTGTTGGATTATTGACCTTGTTTGCTCCTCATGCTCAAGTGTTGTTTTCTAGACCTCTCGATCTCGCCATTGCCGTTTTTGCTCTCGAGTCTCTCGCTTGTATTTATATTATTTTGTCTTTTGTTCTCACTCTTGTTTTTGTTTTGTGTAATTGGACTCTAGTCATTTTGTTTATATTCTCGGGTTAACTATTTCCTTGTCTTTGCAAGCGCTTTTTGTTAATGGATGGTTTGTTTTTTTTTTGTTGACCAGCGGTTTCCCTTTATACTTACTTGGTTGGTGAAATTTTATTTAATGAATATTTTTGTTTGAGTCTATGTTTGCGGGATCCGATCGCCACAGTTCGTTCCCGAACTGTGTAAAAATTTATTGAAACTCATTGGGGGAAAAACATTGTGTTTCAGAGGATCCACTGTAGACTCAATCAAGATAAATTGGCTTTCAAACAATGTTTAACAACTACAAAGGTTTTGTTTTTATAATTTTTAGCAAAGTAAATTGTCATGTACTGCTAAAAAGAATGAATGCATGCAACAGTGCTTGATTGCGTTGAGCTCTTTTCACCATTTCTTTTCAAGTTCCGATGAATTGTTTGACCACATAGCCTTTGGAGTATATCAAAACTTGATTCCGGGCCATAGCAGTAAGCCATAAGCTAAACAAGTAAATCAGCCTGCACTTGCCTTCATGGTTAAGTTTGAGCGAAAGGAAAAACATAACTTTTTTTGTAATTCAATTTCGAGTTAAATGTCATCTTCTACAGTGTTATTCATGTCGCTCTATTGAGTGAGATCAGCCTTGACATAGCGCACGCAACGAAAAGCAAGGTGTGTATTTGACATTGAAATAGGCTGTACACCTCGCTGAAAAGAAAAAAAAAACTCTTTGACTTGCTACAGCAGACTGCTTTGATAATAGACAAGGACGTTTCTCTTTCAGCAGGGAAATGAAATGGTTTTTTTGCCGGATCTAATCTAAAGCTGTTGGCAGTAAGTCGGTAAGTTAAACTCTTTCCTTCTCTTCACCTGCAAAGCACTGAATCAGGTCTGGGGGAAACCCATCGATGCGCACACTGAATCAAAGGGAACTTTTGATCTCATGATGTTTCCTTTTCTCTATTATGAACGATTGTGGCTATATGTTTTTGGAATGTTTCCAAGAGCTCCTCTCGGGGTTTAGATGGTTTTAGAAATGCCTGGCGGGCCACATCAAAATGCTTTAAATTCCCAACTCAATCTAAGCGCTCCCTTTATACTGACATTTTGCATACAGGAGGATGCAAAGTTTTTATTTTACAGTCTCCACATTGTGTGATGATGTTGCTCAAAGAGAGAGCGAAACATAAAAGCAGTCTGACAAATTTGAGGGCACCGGCGATGCAAAGATTCTAATCTCATCCTCATGCACGACGTCACTTGCGTTTGCTCCAGGTTGACAGTTTGAACGTAAACAAACAACTGCAGTTTTACAGCAGCGGTTAACGGTAATGTGTTTGTTGGTGAGTAATACGCATATAGAAGGAATAGTTCAAATCTCCTGTGCTATTTATTCACCTCGTTCACTTTACTTGGCTTTAGTTGTGGCTCTTGTCCCTCTCAAATCTCCTTCAGTAAACATTTATTTGTACATATGCATAAACACGAACATTTTATACATAAAAAAAAGGTTCATAATAAAATAAATAATAGTACTTGTATTAAGATAAGAAAATATTTGTCTCACAATGGAGAAATTCGTCATTAGGAGCACATTGCAACTTGATATGTACTACAATATGCCACTCTGAAAAAAATAAAATAGAAACTCATTACGTTTTCCAAGAAGTTACATCTTCAACATTTGTGTTCCGCATAGTGATACAATTAGCAAGATTCTCATGAACTTCATGCAATAACTCCACATTAGCAGGAATTGCTTATTTATCCAGACTTTAGCATCACTTTAGCACCAAACAGCTACCCCAATACCCTTCCAAATACTACTACGGATCAGCGCTTGAGTTCACAATTGCCTTTTAAATGATTAAAATGCAGCAAACCCTTCACTTAAAAAAAATAAATAAATAAAATCGGAGTGGTATGTGAAAAAAGTTTTTTTTCACTCAAATTCTAAATAAATTTTAAAAGATACGGTAATTTTTGAGTAAATCCAACTTGCATGGAATCAATTCATTAACAAAAAAAGTCACTCAAGGTTGAGCATCAATCCTCCAACTGCCTGGAATTATGTTACTGATGTCTCTGTCGGGAGACACCAAAAACATCTCGGTACCTCCGTGTATTCCGGCTGACGCCAGTGACATATGCAAGTAAAATGTAGTCAAAATCTGTCCTTGTAAAATTTATTTCCTGATTAAAAAAAATGGAGTGATATTTACTGACGTAAATATCACTCCATTTTTTTTTTTTTACAGGCTCAGAACAACTGAAGCCTAATAATGTTCCTCAGTATTGCTCAATTCCTTCTTGACAAAAAAAAAACCCCACAAAAACAAAAACAAACAATCAAACATACCGGTAATTGACCCCCTCGGCCCCCTATAGAAAAATAATACATTCAATTAAAATGGTTGCACTGTCATTGTACAACAGTAGCAAGGAGAATCTTCTCTTGTGTGCCGGCAGGAGAGCAAGGAAAAAGCAGTGCCTGATTTCCTCCACACGTGCGGTTTTATAATTGAAGCCAAAAGAGTTCAAACGTCGTTTCATCAGGTCACAAAATCTTGTCTGCATGTCTGTAGTTACTTTAATTCGAACTCTGTGCGGGATTTCATTGTTCCTCCACTGTAGAACTTTGACTCTTAAGAATAATTGTATTTATCATCCAAATACTAATAATAAATAATAAAAAATCATTTTAAAAAATGGGGTATCAACATTTTCATCGCAGCATGTAGGCGCTTGCTATTTTACTTTCAATATACTTTGCAGGCACCCAACATAATTTCTGACTCTATATGAAACTTTATATTTTTGTCGTGGTTTTGTCAGGAGGGCACTCACTTGTTGGTGTAGCTATTTGATAAAGATGTGGGGTGCCAGGTTGGTCTTCTGGACTACACAAAACACTATGAGCAGTAGGCACACGCATGCTGTTTTTTTTCTCCTCTTCATGTGAGCGGTGGGCGGCCCGGTGTTCCGGTGGTTAGCGTGTCGACCTGTGCAGAGGTCATGGGTTCGATCCTGGCTCCGGTCTTCCTGTGTGATGTTTGCATGTTCTTCCCATGCCTGCGTGGGTTTTCTCCGGGTAGTCCGGTTTCCTCCCACATTCCAAAAACATACATGGCAGGCTGATTGAACACTCAAAATTGTCCCTGGGTGTGAATGTGAGCGCATATGATTGTTCGTCTCTGTGCTTGCATCTGGTTCAAGGTGTCCCCCCGCCTACTGTCCAAAGACAGCTGGGATCGGCTCCAGCGCCCCCCGCGACCCTTGTGAAGATAAAGCAGATTGGCAAATGGATGTGTGTGGTTGCTCACGTTTCAAAAATGAGTCAAGCTGTTTAAATTTTCCTCAATCTTCTCCCACAATGCAAAAACATGGACTACTCTTTTACTATGAAGTTTATCCGTGGGTGTGATTGTGAACGTCGGTTTTTTTTTTTTGTTTTTGTTTTTTTTGTACGTGCCACACGAGTGACTGGCGACCAGTTCAGGCTGTATATTAGTATGCGGCCTCTCACCCAACGTCAGCGGGATTGGCGCTCTTTTTTTCTTCATTCCTAATGAGGCCGAGCACAACAGGAAATCTATGGATGGATTTCAAATAAATGTATGTTTCCAAGTTTAGTTTTCCCCTTGGGAAAACTTTTTGACACGGATTTCTGCTAAGGTTTGCTGATGGTGAGGTTGTCAGTTGTTGTCTTCGGCACATTGTTAAAAATAGGCCACACACACACACACACACACACACACACACACACACACACACACACACACACACACACACACACACACACACACACACACACACACACACACACACACACACACACACACACACATGTGTG
>CAAKHF010025129.1:9747-23756 GCA_901007745.1 Hippocampus kuda | reverse complement strand
AGATAGATAGATACCGGTTCATTCACTCACTCACACACACACACACACACACACACACACACACACACACACACACACACACACACACACACTCCCCAGGAAATGTCGGGCTCGCGCATCTGTTGTGTTGCTAATAACTGCCAAAAATAGCTTCACCCCCGTCCTGCATATGCAAATCTTAGTTTTATGCTGTCAATTGCATCACAGCTGCAGCGGCCCTCAATCGAGGTGCTTGTTTGTGACTCATTCTTCACAAACTCACCTATTCATGTATTTTTTGTGACCCTTTCGCCATCTTTTTGACGTTTATTGTGATTTTATCTGGAAACACATTACGATGCCATCAAAGCTGTCAACATAGGAAAGTACGGTAGTCCAATAATTGTTGCCAAGAGAATTAAATGATGCAATTCGTTTACCCGGCGTCGTTCTTGGAAATTAGGAGAGTCTTTGTTGTGTAGGCATACCTTCTTTCGAAAGTAATCTTATTTTTCTTTATTTATTATTTTTTATTATTATTATTATTATTTTTTTTTTTTTTTTGCTATTCGAGGCCTCACAACTCACCACAGAATAATCAGGATCATCTTTTAGAAACGTCCGATAATCGGGACTTTCATCAGTAAAACTGTAAATTACAAACTGTACCATGTCTAGTTTTATGGAGAAACAGCTGTGTTAGCAAACTGAGACAAGAAACAGCCAACAGCACCTCTTTATTTGCTTGTGGAAGTGTTGTGGTGGCCATCGTTACCACTGAGGTCATCCACATGCTGAACAAACCACATTACTCACGTTTTCAAATGCCAGTACATGAAGTCGTAGAATACTTTGGGCCCCAAAATTTTCAAGACAATGAATTGGGTTTCCACTCTGTCCCGATCCCAGCACTTCTCACACGCTGTGTAGTTAGTTCTGCTTTTTATATTTTTTTTCTGACAGCATTGAGTGATCCGGGCTCTGGCCCGAATCCGAGCATGAAACAGAGCTGCCAAACAAGCCAGCAGCGGAAATGATGAATGTGAGGGCTTTAAAGCTTTGCAGAGGGCTTATTAACCACCAGTGGGGTACTATGTATTATTAAAAGACTTCTTTTTAACTTTTCTTTTTTTTTTTTAAATCTTCCACTCAGGGTCATCTGGTTGTTTGTTAATAAAAATCAAGAAAAAAAAGAAATACAAATCTGGAAAGAGGTGCAGAAGGGGCCCCAGAATATTATATTACATTTTGTGGTAAGAGATGGATCTTATGTTGCTTTTGCACAGCCGGAATTTATCTGCCTTTTCTGACTCGCTGTTGTGTAGAATGAGAAATGACATGGATTGATGGGGGACCGGCGAATTTTCCTCCTTCGGAGATAGCATCAGTAAGGGATGCAATGCGATCCTGCCAAAATGAAGGTCCGGTCAGAATTTGGTTTTAAGGTGACAGTGCAGTTCACATTGGGTACAGTAAGGGAGAAAAACGTACTCTACTGTAAGTAAAACTCCTCATATTTTGTTTAAACAGGACTTGCACACTGCTATTCAATAATTACAATACAATACAAGACTTCTTTATTTTTATAGCGCTTTCACAACAGCTGCAGCTGTAACAAAGCGCTTTACAGAATATTTACAGAATAATAACAAAATACGGTAATATAACAAAACACATAACATAAAACATGGACAGTCATGCAATCATAACCATAATCCAGCATACGCCTTGTTGTTTGATGAAGTTATAGATGAGAGAGAATCAAAGTGTCCTTTCACCAGTGGATCAGACATGTCATGATCAAAAGGTGCTACAAGCTAAGTTTGAAACTAAACAAGAAGCTGTAGCGTCCAAAAAGAGATTGGTTCACTTCTCCCATCCCGTGTAAATCCGCTTCAATTCCAAGCGCCGACTCTCCGTTCCAAATACGCATCCGTGCTGCACGCCGACGCTCCTCTCCCCTCATCCTCAGCTCCACCAGCCAGCCATCCATCCAGTTGCACCAACGCAGACTGTCCAACAGCGCCGACATCTCCACTTAACAAAACGGGGCTGTGAAAAATGCTGCCCATTACAGGCACAACTAACACAAGCGCCCCGGGGCTGGCGAGCGGCGATAATCAAATAGCGCCAAATTCCTCCTATTTAATTAAAATCAGTGCAAAAACAACAAAAAAAGCAGAGTTCTTGAAGAGGTCTCGCAGGCGGCTGCCAACTACGGCACCATTTTTGAATGACATTAATTGACAACATTGAAAGAGTCTCAAATACAAAGAAATAATGTATCCAATAAAACAACATCAAAAATCAAAAATCTATTGTATTTTGTTTTTTTCAACTGGAGACATCTGATAGAACTGCTTCATCATCCTGTTTGATCATGACTGTGTTCCCCTTTAAGGGCGAATGCGGTAACTTCATCCGTCTGATCGAGCCGTGGAACCGTACTCACCTGTACGTGTGCGGAACGGGAGCGTACAACCCCATCTGCACATACATGGACCGAGGACGTACGTCACAGGTAACCAAAGATGCCTTGTGAAACTTAACCTTAAGCCTTCTCTCCCTTTTTAACAGTCGTGTCTGTCACTCAAGCTCAGGTGATGAGGTGGCTCCTCTTTCGCTCACTTGCTGTCGACTTGCGTGGCTGGAGTTCCATTATTGCTACATTTCCACCAAGCAATCCAATTACAGCAGATACAGTTGTTGGCTTTGTGAGGTGAAAGGCGCCAACACACAAGAG
Source organism: Hippocampus kuda (assembly GCA_901007745.1). Taxonomy (NCBI): domain Eukaryota; kingdom Metazoa; phylum Chordata; class Actinopteri; order Syngnathiformes; family Syngnathidae; genus Hippocampus; species Hippocampus kuda. Next base: position 21,034 of record CAAKHF010025129.1, on the reverse strand, counting down.
TCTGTTTTTATTTTAATGGGAAATATCAAAGGAAATTGATTACTTTTTTTTTTCTGTTTGTTTACGAATAATTTTGTCTGGAGCGCCTGGCCGGCCATCAATTGTTAAATTAAAAAAACAAGGAAGTCTTCTGGGGTTTTTTTGGGGGGGGTTTTGGGTTTTTTTTTACCTTTTTCTGACAATGTCACTGTGCCACAGACTTACAAATTTACATGAAATAAATATGCAAGTATAGTTGCGTGGCCAAGAGAAGAAGTGCTGCCTCCAACCGTGAAAATACAATCAACAGTTTTACTGTCTTTAGGGGGGCTCACATGAGTTTTGTAGTTCTTATTTGCTTTTTGAAACTCATTTCCCAGTTCCATCCATAGTCATCATGGTGACAAAATCTGTATTGGTCCCACAGTCGAGGGGTTGTCAGTTATCAGGTTTATTTGCATGAAACAGGACTTCCCCTTCAAAACAGGCTGACTTCCATAAGGCAAATAAAAAATTGGGTGAACTGCGTGCTTAAATCAACCACGTAGCTTCACAAGTTCATTTAGCTTAATGCTAGCAAACAATACAAAACGCCATAGACAGGCTAACAGATGGCCATTGAAATGAAGTAAAAACAGTATCAATGTAATTTTGTATGTTTAATAGCGTACATTATCATAGAGTGAAGAAGAAAATGATTGTGTGCTATTTTTACTTCCTACTCAGATTAAAAAGCCCCGATCGCACTTTGTAATATCACTTTGACGAAACATGCAGCAAATTCCTTGCCTGGAATCTCCGCCCCCCCCCACCCCCATCCACCTGTTTATACAGAGAAGGCTCTGTCGGCCTGTCTCTCTGTCTGGCTAAGAGCCCCTGAAAAGCCATCACTACCGATGGAGCCTCTCATCCATCATCGCTCTCGTAGCTCCTCCTCCTCCTCGGGCACGATGACCGATGGCAAGCAGCACGCAGCTGCCGGCACTGCGCCTTCCACTCCTCTGCGTGTTTAGTCTCACCCTTTTGGGGGGGTGGGGGGGGGGTTCACATGTCATTGTAAAGGTCAGTCGGCCTGCTTCCATTCAGTTTTTTACCCCTTAAAGGAGACAGATTATGTGGTAGGGAGGGGATTATGTTGGGGGGTTCACATCTTCAAACAGTTCCCTGGTGTCTTAGTAAACAGCCTCTGGCAAATGACAACACATTTAAGATCCATTTCTCACACTGCAAGGCTCAAACTATTTCTTTTCTTTGGGCAACAATTTTGCTCATAAATGACTTACTTTGAGGAAGTGGTCTTCATGTGGTCCTTGGAGGCCACAAATTGACCGTGGGCACCATGGTGCTGATCCCTGGTCTGGTGGTTCAGTGCGTGTGCTGTATCACCAAAGACAAATATCCCCCCATTGACGGGCACATGGACAAGAAAAGCTAACACTGGTAACACTGTTCTCAATCCTTTTGCCAACACTGCACCTCTGCAGACTTTTTAGCCTCGATTTGGTTGTGCTTCCATGCGAGTGAACTCAGGGCATCTCTTGAAAGGGGCTCATGATCACATGGCGTCATGTCACTGATGGAGAAACTCGGTGGTGGTGGGAAGGGTGTGCTATTAACCCTTTCATGCACCGATAATGATAACCTGTAACCCGATAACACGATAAGATGCCCACTGCAGTAACCGCTGTCCCTGAAAGGGTTCAAATGAATTAGCCCCGTTGCGATGACACAACTCGCAAAATATTGAAAAGCTCAATTATAGACTTGTTCACAGTTCTTCTGCATGTATTTTACATGACATGCACAATATCAAGCACCACTTTCACCTCTCAACACCTTTTTCTTTTTTCCCCCCAAATCCTTCTCCATTTCCACTTTTTGTTTGTCTTTTCTCCGCTCTTCTGTTTGTGTCATTACCAACTGGACAAATCGGTCTTTGTTGCAGCCGGTCATGTGTCAGTAACGAGTCGGCCAAATGTGCCGTGTCTGTGTTTTAGGGCTCCTCCTACCTCCAGGCCCCCAAATCTGGAGGGAGAACCAATCGGGCAGCAGACCAGAGTGACACCTCAGAACTTTTGGAGGCCAAGGTGGGCTTTGAGATGGGGCTCTGCACTCTGTAAAGAATCGAATTAGAAGTCTGGTGCCCACCTGGAGAGCTCACTTTCGGTGTTGTGATGACATGGCTTGAAGTAAAATAAATGGCCTTCTCCATGACATGCCATATTTTTGTTGGGGGGTGCAAACACAAAAATCAAATGACAGAGCTTGGCTTATATTGTAGGCAGGCTACAAATATATATATATCTATATATATATATATATATAGATATATATAGATATATAAATATTCAGTAGTGTTTCTTAACCAGAAAATTGATTATGTCTACATTTGAAAAAATAATCTAATATGAATGTCATATCATATTACAACAAAAGAAATTGTATGTAGATGTTTTAGAAAGAGATTACAAGGCTACCGCAAAATTTTCTCATATCACAAGAAATCTAAATATGTCTAAAATATTACTTTTTTGTTGTAATTTTAAAAAGTCTATGTTGGAATTCCCCGACAACCTTTTTTCATAATTTCACTGTTTTAATTTTCAGTTTGGCTGTAGTCCATAAATAACAACAACAGCATAGTATTACTGGCATGTGGCAAAAAAAATTGAATATAAAGGCAAAATCTGATGAGAAAATGCATGAGTGATATCTTGAGGTTGGGCCGACATTTTGGTCGAAAGGCCACAGATCACAAACGTGAATTTTCAGCGGCAAAATTACTGTATTTCCAGCCTGTCGGCGAGCCGGCTTTGAAGACCCGACCAAGCTGTCGGTGCACCCGGATCCAGTGTTGACACAGATGTTAGAGATGTCCTTTTTTTTTTCACTGCGTGGATAATGAGTTCTCTTTTGAGCCACTACCATCACAGGCGCAGCGGAGGGCGTTTTTTTGGAAGGCTCTCAGCATTTTTTCCCTCCGCCGCCTTCATCTCACTGATAAAACCGTCTTTGTGTGTGCTTTTGGTTGCCCTCAGCAGATCCAGTCGTGCCTGCAGGGTCGTAGCCAAGCATTCTTAACTCCACATTGTTTAGACACTCATGCTGTTTTCAAAACCCACGGCCTTTAACAGCAACTTCAAGGAGTAACCCCTTTCCCCCTGTCCACAATGTATTCTCTAAACAAAATAAATCTATTAGCAAGTCACAGGAGAAGTGAGATCATGAATTACCTTTCCTTATTCCCCCGACAGGAATATATTTTTCGCCTCGAGCCGGGCAAAGTGGATTCTGGGAAGGGAAAGTGTCCATTTGACCCTAAATTGAACAGCGTCTCCGCTTTGATCAGTAAGTCAATGTTGGTTTTTGCTTCACGAAAGCCTGCTGCATGCATATTTAACCATTTTTAGAATGTGGGAGAATTGTGAAGGAAAAAAAAAGTGCTTCCTGTTCTTACTTTGCGTGATGTACTCAAGATAACGAACACAGGACACCGCACACCTATTAATAATGCCATGAACAGTCTTGCATCTCCTTATGTCGGTGGTACTACCAAAACTGACCTGTGGTAGGCAGTACAGTGCCACAGGGCATCCAGATGATGAGGATTCACAAAGAAGAGAGCAGAAATGGTTAGTGTGGTGCTTTAACCCCGTCACAAATCTGTGGAGCCCCAGTTAAGCCCCTGCAGTATTTTTTAAATATATTTAGAAATTATTTTCTCTGCCCCTACTCGATAATCAGTCAAAGCCTTCCTTTAGCCTTGGTAGAGAAAAAAAAAAAAATCCTGAAACCGTGCCTGGAAGAGACTGTAGTAGTCGAAGAAATAGCTATAGAGACTCATAGTTAACCAGAAACTTAAGGATTTATCGTAACTGTTGAAGAGGTTCAACATTTACAATTAGGTTTTGTGAGCCGATCAAAGAGTTAAAAAAAAAAAAAGATAATCTTTCATTGACATGCAACAATCTGACCTTTGACGGATTTGATTGGAAGGGTAGTAAAATGCAAATTTGCTCCGATTATCGCTGTGTGTGCATCCCGCTGAAGAAACGTACAGATCACTCTTGAGCTGCTACCCACAATGTGTACTATACATGGTGACTGTCTAGTGTAAAGTTGCTCACCTGACACTTAAATGATACACTTGCACAATCCAATGAGAGCCAATATCACAACCATCCATCCAACCATTTTCCAATCCGCTTTATCCTCACAAGGGTCGCAGGCGGGGTACTGGAGCGTATCCCAGCCTACTTCGGGCAGTAGGCAGGGGACACCCTGAACCGGTTGCCAGCCAATCACAGGGCACCCAGAGACGTACAACCATGCGCGCCCACACCTAGGGACAATTTAGAGTGTTCAATCAACCTGCCATGCATGTTTTTGGAATGTGGGAGGAAACCGGAGTACCCGGAGAAAACCCACACGGGCCTGGGGAGAACATGCAAACTCCACACGGGAAGGCCGGGGCCAGGATCGAACCCACGACCTCTGCACTGTGAGGTCAACGCGCTAATCACTGGCCCACCGGGCCGCCCCTTTTCCACTGAGCCTTTAAAAAGGTAATAAAGCTTCGTTTGATCTGGTTTCGGACCAGTCAGAAACAGGAGTGAATCCTCCAAATGCTGACAATGATAAGATCGAGTTGCGAAACCAATAAAGTACAACATAAAATGCTGGTCACAAAGAACCAGGAATAAAAAAAAAAATCCTAACCAAAAGTGCTTGCACAAGGCAAGGGAAACAAAACAATGCAAAATCACTTGCATGGACAAGCTAATTACGAGAAAACCAAAATATGCCAAGGATAACGCTACAAAATAAGAACAATGCAAAAATGGAACAAAAAAAAAGGAGATACTTAACAAGACTATGAGCGAATTTGAAAAGGTCTAGAAAACAAGCACTTGGAACAAGAGTCGTGAGCAAGGCAAATTATTCAACAGTCGAATAATAACAGTCGAGGAACAGGTGCGAAATGAGAAGGAAAGCCCTCCACCGCCCCCTACTGGACACAAAACAAAACAGATCCATGACACCGTTTTGATTTACTTTTCAACGCTCAGATTAGGACAGATGGTGGAAGATGCTACTTGTAGAGAATGGGACGTCGCATAGCTGCAATTGTGCCACTCTTTTGTCCGTCTGTTGTGTGTGCGCCCCTGTTTGTGGGTGGTCTGGTCATCGGCCTACAGGTGGTCAGACATGACCTTTTGCCCTCTGTGCGTGAGTGTGCATGTGTGCGTGTGTGCGTGTGTGCGTGTGCGTGTGTGTGTGTGTGTGTGTTCTCAATTGCAAGTGATGCAAGAAAGCACTCAAGACAGTAAAACCAGTGAAATTCATCCAAATATATGGTTGATTTTAAAGTGGAATGATTACAGTAGGATTACAATTTAATTCAGTCTGGTGCAGCCTGGTTCAAGAGTGTCTGATGCAATGATTTTTTTTTTTTGAAAGTACACAATCATTTTACTTTGTACAACATGAATGAACTTGTCAATTCTGTAAATGTGGCATTTCATTTGCAGCTTTGGTCAGGTTTATTAACAGTGAACAGCAGGTAAAAATCGCTGCTCTCTCTCGCTCGCTCTCTCTCGCTTTTTCGATATATTCTCCGCTACTACTAAATATACATAGATTTAATATCTCGACCTGCTTAATGTGGGTGTCTGTTTGGAGAACTTCCCTTGTACAGTTATGGTTAAAGATATTGGTGACCCAGAAGCCGTCATTCAACCCATTTTTTTTTTTGGCTTTGACTTGTGAGCACAAACCTGAAATATGAGTGCTGTATGGGGTCAGTGTCAGAATTAGTCAATTTTCATCCAAAAAAGAGGCGTTGAGCGATGTGCTGTCTTCTCCGTTTCAGTTTACTCTAAAATTTAACAGACAACAAAGAGAATTTCATGTTGTGTATTTAAAACAGCCACATACTTAGCCTTTCGTCTGCTCGTTTCAGGCTCATGCTAACTTAGGCAATGATAGGCATTTGGTCATGGAATTAATGAAATTCATTTTTAAAAGCACCGCTGTAAATTTATCACGGGTCAATTTGACCCACAGAATGACAGAATGGTTAAAGCTGCCAGTCACGTTTTAACGTCTTCCCCTTGTTAAATCCGACTGATTGCAATTGATTCTGCATATCCTGCTGCTCCTCCAAATACCACTGATTGCCCTCACGGGTGTGATAGGCGTGCTTTTGGCGGAAGTGTCACCGGGTCAACAGGTTTGACCCAAACGTGGCGCTACAGGCAGATCATAATAGAATTTGGCTCTGTGCTGAGTTTTTTGAGGGGAAATCACCACTATGACGCACCGGGGACATTTTGGAACGTTGTTGCGAGATGATTTAAATGAAATGTGGCAGGTGTGACGTCACTTTTGAGTGATTAGCCTTACTGCAGCGTGCGGCTCAAATGTCGAGTTATTTTGGTTTTGTGTACATTTATGACTTCACCTTGGCAACGCCCTCAATTCTCTGTTTTTTTGTCTTGACAGATGGAGAGCTGTACGCGGGAGTGTACATCGATTTCATGGGAACCGACTCAGCTATCTTCCGTACACTGGGGAAGCAGACAGCCATGAGGACCGATCAGTACAACTCCAGATGGTTGAATGGTAATGTCCCCACGACATGTTTGTTCTGCAGCCAGCAATAATTCAACAAATTGTTTCCCTCCGGGCGGCATGGTAATCCAGTGGTTAGCATGTCTGTCTCAGGGGCCAAATATCCGGGATTTGAATCTTGGCTTAGGCACAAATGGACAAATCAGCACTCACAATCATACCTGTGAACAATTTTTGTTGATTGGCCGACAGTTGGTAGGTGAGTCAACACACTTTATGACAAGCAACAATATGGAAGATAACATTTATAAATGATCTTGAAAAAAGAGGCTTTAGTCTGTTTCTTGGCATTCTCAGCTGAAGGTTACTGTCAAATTCAACACAAAACAGAGAGTTACACATTGGCACCCAGGCGAACAATTAGCATCCATGTAGCAATGTTGTGAAGCAACAGAAATCTGAACACAAATAGGGATTTTGTAAGCCCACATAGCAATACGCATTGGCAAATATTGTTTATCCTCTGCAAAGACCGATTAATATTACTGACGTACTGAGATGCCGAGAGAAGAGCTGCGCGACCATACAGTTTATCTGTCCTGTACTGATTCCATGTCATCAAATCGCACACAGCAAAGTGAAAAGGAGGAAGTAGGACAAAAACTGTTTAATTCTAATTATTTATTATCTGTATATTTTATACTGTTATGTCATGTAATGCTAGTGCTATTTTTCTCATTCAATAGTACATTGCAAACATCTCAAATCACCACTGGAATTTTTGGGGGGATGTGAGAGCCACGCAAGATTTTGCATTGTCTTTGAAAAAAATGTGATCCGTAAAAAAAAAAAGAAGCACTTTTTCCTCACTCATTTTTTGACAGCCTCCTGACATAAGTGTTTGGTGGTGTTTTGTCGGAATTAGGTGGATGCACACTTATCCACTCAATGGCTCTAATCGTTAACACGTGGTGTAAAAGCACTCTTTGCTAATTGTTGAGCACACGTCTGCACAAAGCCGACGAGGTCAGCCCTGACGGGAACTTGACAGCACGTCAATAGTGACTCATAGAGCTGATGAGCCACGATTGGGAAAGCATCATCAGTTGATGTTGCCAAATCAATCCCAGCCTCGCCCTTCGACGTTGCTCCTCTTGGAAATCGAATCCTAATCCTGTTGCCGTTGACAATACTCTTTTGTGGCTCATCCATAGAATCGGGACACCTGAGTCCCACTTATAAATCGTGCGATGCATGTTCCCCACAGGTGTGAGCATTTTAAAGGGGAACTCAAGCGAAGTTGTCAAAACTTTCTGTTCTATTTGAAACATGCATATCGTCTTTTTCTGATGTTGTCGTGAAGTATTTTTTTTGTTAAAAATATTTTCATCTATTTTTTAAAACTATTTGGTATGTGAATCAGAGCGGCACGGTGAGCGAGTGGTAAGCACGTCTGCCTTACAGTGCAGAGGTGCAGGGTTCGATTCCGGCTCCGGCCTTCCTGTGTGAAGTTTGCATGTTCTCCCTTGGCTTGCGTGGGTTTTCTCCGGGTACTCCGGTTTCCTCCCACATTCCAGAAACATGCATGACAAGTTAATGGAACACTGCAAATCGTCCCTAGGGTGTGATTGTGAGCCCGCATGTTTGTTTGCCTATGTGTGCCCTGCGATTGGCTGGCAACCAGTTCTAGGTGTCCCCCGTCTACTGGCCGAAGACAGCTGAGATAGGCTCCGGCACACGCGTGAGGATAAGCGGATTAGAAAAACGGATGGATGGATTACTGTATGTGAATCCAGCACACTTACCTTCGATATGGACGGTGTGACACAGTTGCAGTTCCTACTGATACCTTTTTAGCAAGCCAGGCTTACTTAGCTGTGTGTTCCTGTTCCAGTGAACACTTACTCAAATGTAAGGCAACCAGCTGAGTGAAGTCAAACCAGAAAAAAAAAAAACAAAAAAAACATAAGAATTGGAAAGCACACATGCCAGCCACGAGTGACCATCATATTGCACAAAACAAAATATTCATTGCTGGAGAAATTTCTGACCACTGAAAGCCGTGTATTGTCCAATATTGTGTCCAAAAATATAAACGTGTTTTGTTTGGGTTTTTTTTTTTAGGATGAGTGGTGGCAGAAAAAAAAAAGTCCCACAACATTTCGAATTGTTTTTCAGACAGCAATGATATGTAATTTACTATAGTTGTGCAAGGTGCTGGTAAAAGCTTGGCAATAGATCTCAAAAGTGCTTGAAAAATGAGTGTGCGATCTGTATACCATCATTCGTCCCTGTATTTGGGTAGGTGGGTGGGGCACCTTCTCTTGGATCTGTGTATGAATGTCTATGAAGCTATTTTGACCACTGCTGGGTGGGACAAAATGAATTGATGTCCTAAGGTTCAGTAAAAAGGAAAAACAGGGATGATTCCTCAGCCCTCAGTAATCATACAAATGGTTATTGAGGCCAAATCGTGTGTTTAGACAGCGACCCAAACCTCAATCCTCCCTCCTCTGGACCGATAAATTGTTATTCAGGGCTCAGCTCTTGGGTTTGGTCAGTTTCTTGTCAGTTGTCTCCTGGTTACAATCATATTATTATTGCAATGTCAAAGCAAGTCGACCGATTCTAATGACCTCCAATTCAAAATGCTTGTGGTCTCCGGTGTCGTATCAAATAGAGCGATTTTACTAAACGTGCCTTTGTCGGCAATTTCGTTTTTCCTTGCATTATTGCTAGAGCCTTTTTTTATCCTGGAGGAATGATGAACCATCTCTCCTGCTGCCACGTTTATCGTTTCCGCCTGTCAAATGCATTGCCGTCTTTGTCTTGGTCATATGCCAGCTCCACCTGGTCGAGAATAAGAACGTTTTCAGTTCTCCCTGTTTTTCATTTCTCTAGATCCAACATTCATCCATGCACACCTCATCCCTGACAGCGCCGAGAAGAACGATGACAAGCTCTACTTCTTCTTCCGTGAGAAGGCCACCGAGATGGGTCAGAGTCCCATGAGCCAGTCCAGAATCGGGCGGATCTGCTTGGTGAGTTGCCGCATTAAGCGAGGCACACGCATACCGATTTTTGACATCGTGATCAATTTTGGAAATGTGAGAGAGATTGAGGAGGGAAAAAAATCTGTTGTGTTCCAAGCAGATTGGGAAGGAAAAAACACCCCTCCACCGCTGGATCCTCACTCAAGATTATCTTTTCAAGACATCCGATTGTCAGATATTTGTTGACTTGGATCACGACAGAGCAGAAATGCCAAAATCCGGCTCGATTGTCGATTTGTATTTCCCCCCAGTTTGAATGGATGTTTGAGGCCTGGCTTTCTCTGCCTCTTTAGATGGAAATTCCAAAACGATCAATCCTCATCTTCAATGATGACAAGCGTCCAATTAATGGTCAGGACAGGAAAGCCAAACATTGCTGTTTGAGTTTAGGCTGGATAGCATTTTGATATTTTGGATCCTTTTGAAAGAGATGGAAATGAACTTCAGTTCACATCTTGCATCCAGAGGTGATAACCAAGTCATGTGACGGTTGTATTTGTCCAAAAAAATGCTTTATTTGGGATGTTGTTGGCCACACGTTCAAAAGGCTCTTCATAGACATTGACTAGTTATACGATGCAGTGAAATACAGCTTGAATAAGTGAGTCCGTGTGAGAATCCTTTTCACTTCCCTTATATAGGAAAGATGATGGTCTCCCAGTGTCACAGAGACACAGCCTGTACTTCATGCAAATCATTCTGACAAGGGCGAAAGGCGTGAACAAAGTTCATTATTTCCAGCCCGTGAATCATTTTGATTCCCTTCTTCAGTAGGAAAAACTGGCCGATCTCGCTCGCGCGAGCACACGGCCCCAGTTGAAACACGAAGCTGATTTTGTTCCAGCGGGCCAACAGCAACAGCGGAGCCAGCGCGGTTAGCTTAAACGGCTTTGACTCACACAGCTGCGAGTCTGTCGTGGATACATGAAAGATACGTAATGATGGATAACCCATACGTCCTTGCGTCCCTGCAGAATGACGACGGCGGCCACTGTTGTCTGGTGAACAAGTGGAGCACCTTTCTGAAGGCCCGGCTCATCTGCTCGGTGGCCGGAGCCGATGGTGTCGAGACGCACTTTGATGAGCTCAGTGAGTCCACGCACAAACACACACACACACACACACACACACACACACACACACACACTAAACTTCACGTAAGGCCATTTTGTCAGTGTCACTTTAATCACAGAGCAAATTCAGCGATGGGCTTATGCAGTCCTCTTCATCATCAAAACCCGTTGGTAATCGTGGATTTTCTTCGACACTGCTCCACACTGTCATGATCTACTGGCAGACTTCAGCAATAATTGCTCTTGTAAACGCTATTTTTATGCTTTACTCATGCGGCTAGCTTTGGTAAAACATTTTGTCATCCACGTCTCCCTCTGAACTACACTGATACGAAGATTCAGTATGAGGGCGGACTCGGACAATTTCATTGGTCCACATTTCATTGGTCAACTGCGACAAGACTATTGGTAAACTGGCGGGATGAATCCATCTATCCATCCAACAATCCATTTTTCGATCCACTTATCCTCACAAGGGTTGCGGGGGGTGCTGGAGCCTATCCCGGCCGTCTTCGGGCAGTATGCGGGGGACACCCTGAACCGGTTGCCAGCCAATCGCAGGGCACACACAGACGAACAACCATCCACGTTCACACTCACACCTAGGGA
>CAAKHF010025128.1:37261-59953 GCA_901007745.1 Hippocampus kuda | reverse complement strand
ATTTTGGGGTCGAAATATTACCATAATGACAATACACAAGGCACATAGGATTTTAAGGTCCGCTGTGAGCTTTTAAGAAAATGGAAGGCTTTTTGGTGCGCCTTTTGGTGCGGAAAATACAGCACACACACACACACACACACATGCACATACGCACACGCACACACACACACACACACACACATACACACACCCGCGCGCGCACACACACACACACACACACACACACACACACACACACACACACACACACACACACACACACACACACACACACACACACACACACACTCTCTTGGTCATTATTACAAAGATAATGCTTGATTTTGATCAGAGTTGACAATGTGTATTGCTGTGGTTGTGGTAATAAGTTGGAAACTTAGTAAAATATATATGTTTGTCTTGTAAACCACATCGTAGTTTTGGCTGCACTCAGGGGGTCAGTAACCTATTAAGGTGAAATGACCTCGCACTATCAGGCACTTCGGAGTACAATGAATGACTTATTTTAAATCTGTTTTCATGTACAGTATTGGGCGCATCGCATTATAAGGCGCAGAATACAAGCCACAATTGTGGCAGCGGTTGTGTTATGCATCCACTAGATCAGCGGTTCTTAACCTGGGTTCGATCGAACCCAGGAGTTCGGTGAATCAGTCTCAGGGGTTCGACAGAGCCTCTGCCATGGATTTCAAGACATACCCAACTCAACATGTCAATTAGTTATGACATCCCCGCGTGACCATCACTGGCTGGTTCATTTTGTGCCAGTTAAATTAAAAAATTAAAAAAAAATTTCAATTAAAAAAACGTATACTTTATACTTATACTAATTGTATTTACGTTTTTGAATTTTTAATAAATGTGTGTTTTTTATGTATTGAATTTGTAAAAAATAAATTCCGATAAATAAAAATCATATTTCTATTATTCACTAATGAAGGGTTCGGTGAATGTGCATATGAACTGGTTGGGTTCGGTAACTCTAACAAGGTTAAGAACCACTGCATTAGATGGTGCTACGCTAAAGGGAATACAATACAATACATTGCAGCGCTATTTATATAGAGCTTTCACAACCAGTGAAATGGTCGGCATGAGACTCTGATCCGCCACATTCAAATACCCTCCACAATGGAGTGCTTTAAAGGCAAAGTCAACCCTAAAATCTTCTTTACAAGATGTTCTATGCATCCCTACCAGTCTAAGCACGGCATTCTGATGAATATTACGATTATGGAATATGAGTTACACAGTAAAATTCTGCCATTTTTGTCTAACCCTGCACCTCTGCACTGTGAGGCCAACATGCTCACCTGTCGACCACCGTGCCCCTTCAAGTATTTTCTCAAGAACCACTTCTATTCTCTAGCTTTTAACACTTTAACACAGTGGTGTGGTCCTCTGAATTTTTTAAAAGAACTGTTGTAATTTACTCAATTTTTGTGGTTGCAAAACCAGATACTCCGTGCATCACTTTGGAACTGTATTGTGTTTTTTTAAATGTGCGATATATAAATAAATAAGTCGATTGGATTGGGTTGAACATTTAAAATGTTGCCTGTGTGGCGCCGGCCGGGCTGCCAGATAGATGGAGACTTTTAACCAATATTTAAACATCTAAATTCCATTTAATATGCGTAAGCGGCGGTGTGTGTTTACCTGCAGGAGACTTCTCCTGAGGGGGACGTCAAACAGCGGCCGGTGCCACAGAAGACACATTTGTCCAGCTCACACTGGTGTCCGATGTACTGGCTGGAGCACTGACACACTTTGGTGCCATTTGAGGTTTGCAAGCATGTTCCACCGTTCTCGCAATAGCCTTCGCATTTACCTGTGAGAAGGCGATCGCGTAAGACTTGAAAAGATTTTGCCAAAAGCAACTTGAACGCCCTATAGTGGTGTGAGAGCATAATACCGTGAGGATGTGAGTATATCAACTTACTGTACTGGCACTGATCTCCATGGTACTCTGCTGGGCAGCTGCAGGTCGGTTGATTGCCCGAGTTGACAGAACAGTTGCCTTCGTTTTGGCAATAATTCTGACAAGTGTGACGGTTACAGGTGGGGCCCGTGAAGCCTTTTGGACATCTGCATGTTGGAGCACCTATCACAAACATACCACATGCAACAATTAACAATAGAACCCCGGTAATGGTACCGTCTTTGTTGACATCTTGACTATCTTAAACGAAGAGTTGCAGTGTTTGTTTTAAGAAATCACTGTGCCCAAGGAAGCACAACCTATCAGAGAGGAGTGACGTACGAGGTGTCAATCATTTCACACCTGTAGCCCAGGAGCCTCACGCTAACCTGCTGGCTGAGGTTGCAGGGGCTTTGCTGAAACTATTTTGGGACATCCACTTCTAGAAAGTAAAAATCACTCATTTGCTAACAACCGGTAATAAGATTAGCAAACAGAAGCAGAGTGAGGGGATGTCAAGCAACTGAGAGGATTCAGAAGCGACGCAGCATTAGCAGTATTTCTGCTCAGCAGCTATGTTTGTGTCCTCTTTTGGATTTTTAATTGACCGTACATTCCTAAAAAAAAAAAACGGCTAACATTTTGTGTTATTGTAACACTCCATTCCGAATAAGTCATGCTATCAGCGTAGCAGCAGCAGCTAACCTCAGCTTGTCTACATTGCTAAGGCTATCATAAACCTGCAGATCAACATGAAGGTGAAAGTTGCGACCTGTTTGAAAGCCGAATCCTTGGCAGATAAGTGAAAACTCCCATGAGGTCTTGACTGTGGCCATCTACGCCTGTTCACCTGTATGAGATGCCGTGCAGGTACCGCCATTCTTGCAGTAGTCCCTGCACTGGTTGATCTCGCATCTCTCTCCGATGTAGCTGGGCTGGCAACGACACTTGGCCATCTGTCGGGCATTGAGGAAGCAGCTACCGCCGTTCTGACACTGAATGTCACATGGGCCTGAGGGGGGCGCTGTGGAGGTATAGAAGGACACAGAGTATTGCGAGGCCATGTGAGCAGTTCAACCAGCATCTGTGGCCGGCAGGTCGATGCAACAAGAAGGTTATATTCTACAGTATTTCTTCTCAAAGAGATCCGTAACAGCAAGTGTGGGCGTGGGAATGCAGACTTACAAAATGGCGACTGGGTCGGGCCAGTCCTCTCCACACACGTGCCGTTGTTGGCAATGTAGTTGTTGGGGCAGGTACACACCGGTCCACTGGGGCTGAGCAGACAAAGCCACTCGCACTTCTTTCTGTCACAGGGGTTAGTCACTAACGCAAAGAGACACAAGCACAAACAAACCTTGTGAGAATCTTCACAAATATACAATGTGGGATTCAGGACATAGATCGACATCGACAGATTTTTTTTTTTTCCCCTCACACTCTGGTGAGGTTTACGATGTGATCTAAAATTTACATTTTTTACAGGTTTAGCAATGTGCCAACTTTGTTCATGTCAATTAAAAAATTCTCCCTCTGTCTCTCTCTCTCTGTTTCGATAGACATATACAAAGATATTACATTTAACAGCGATATGATTGCAAGGATCGAAATCAGTTGAGATTTAAGCAATCATGTAAAAATCGGCGATCGACTGTAATGTCACAATTTGCATGATCTAGCAATGACGTCAGTGATGACACTCACCCTCTGGCTGCTTGTATCGGTGGTACAAGACGATGTCAGTAGCGTGGTTGATGCCTGTGGTGAGAGTCTCCATTGGGCCTTTACCAAACTTGTTGACCCGGAAAACAAAGTTATTGATTAACGTGACTCCATATATGTAGTCCTCAAAGACATCAATGCTAAATGGATGGGCCAGGTCTGGAAGTGAAGAAAGGGCAAAACATTTTCGCATCGGCAAACTTTTGATTGACGCAGAGTTGTTCTTTTTCTGTCACAAATGACTGCTTTTCTTCAAACGAAATAACTCAACTGTTTTTGATGCCAGAGACAGCCGTGACGGGATCTGAGCCATCCAAACGAACACTTCCAATGACTGAGAGCTTCGCATCTGCCCAGTAAAGACGCTCGTTGAAGTAGTCCACTGCCAATCCTGCTAAGTGAAAAGACAGTGTAGCATGCAGTATACTGCTTATTTGGAGCTGGTAGTTACACAAAGCAATGCGCCAACTTGATTCACGTCAATAAATTTGACCTGTTGGCCACTGGATGTTCTCATGAACAAGAGTCTGTCTCAGTGTTCCATCCATGGAAGCTGTCTCAATTTTTGGGTGGTTCCCCCAGTCTGCCCAGTACATGGTGCTGAAACATGAATGCAGATTTCAAATGAAAATCTGAACGTATTTGTCAACCGAAACATGATCACGTCGATTTTGTACCCTCTCTGTGGATCCACTACGATGGCATATGGTTCGTCGATCATGCCAGAGATGAGAGTCTTACAATGCTGGCCTGACATCTGAGCCACCTCAATGACATCTCGACCAGAGTCGGTCCAGTACAGGTTACCGGCCACCCAGTCCACGGCTATTCCTCGAGGCATCTTCAGTTCTTTAATCTGGGTGAGATGAGAGAGGTTTCCTAGGTTGCCCTGCGAACAAGTCAAACTTTGCCTTTCTTTGTACAGTGGAGCCTTGAGATATGAGTGACCTGACTTGGCAATTTTTCAAGATACAAGCAGTCGTTCAGCTGATGATGATGATTTCCAGTAAAATTATAAGAAAGGACTGCTCTATGGCAGTTGTAATATCAACTCAAATTGCTTCACAACTAACAGCAGTGTGTGTAGTCAACATTGCTTCAAAAAAGAGGTTTTAGATGTTTAATACCACTCCAAGTCGAACGTAAATGTCAAACTAAACATAAAATAAACAAAATTACAACCACATAGGTGTGTTCAAGCTAACAGCATCATGGTAAATGCCATTGTCGGACTAACACAGTGTCTTTGGGGGTATCGTAACAATTTAAGCAATGCAGTGCAGCATCACATGTAGACAGACAATGTAACGATACAGGAATATTTTATTTAACCTGCTGTGAAAAAGGGGTAATATTACTGCAGAGTTACTTACAGTAATAGTGAAGCTCTAACTCGGATATTCATAAGTTAGTAAATTGGCACACACTGTTAAAATGTTGATATTCTATTTAATTTGGTTATTACTTCATGTTTTATATAGTAAAATATACCAACCAATTTTGGATTTCTCTTATCAAGAAACACTTTTTTCTTTTCTTGTGTTTTAGGGAGCCTGGAATGGAGTCATTGCATTTCTATTCATTTCAATGTGTAAAGATGATTTCACATAGCACTTTTCTGAGTTCCGAGCATAGCCATGGCACAAATGAAACTCGTATCTCAAGGCGCTATTTTATTTATGATGAGTTATACCTGTAGGTTGGTGATCCTGCCTGCACTTTGTCGTCTGTTACGGTGTGAGTTGGACGACAAAGTGGACTGTCCGGGAAGTTCATAGGAGGAGATGCGACCTGTGTGCCAATTGGTCCAGAAGATGCGATTGGTCTTAACGTGCAGGTCCATGGCATCAATCCGCACACTAGCGTCCCCTTGGAAGGTTTGCTCATAGCGCCAGTTGGGTAAACCAGGATCTAGGCTGCGTATCTCATTGTCGTCGGCTATGTAGAGAACCTGCTGACTGCTGTTCATGTCTGCAAGAGAGCGGAGTCAAGATAGCTTTTTACGGGGCACATTTCATACACCAGGCAACTCACAAGACACAAAACCCAAACTAAAGTAGAATGCTGGATGTGTTTGTTTTTTATGCATCAGCAAGGGCAAATAGGTTAGATACATTTGAGTACTGGTAAGTTATAAAAATGGATCACTGTAATGCTGTAGTGCAGAAGTACGCACGCCAACCACTAAGATAAGTTTGTGCGTCATTTCCGCCCATTACACTGCTTAGTCAGTTCATTGTTTAAAAAAGAAACGGGTGTCAAACTCAAGGCCCGGGGGCCAGATCTGACCCGCCAAATAATTTTATGTGGCCCATGAAACCAAATTAAACACATCAACTTCCATGATTCTTGCTAAAATCCGTATCAAAATTTCAAACTCTCCTCTGTCATAAGTAAGAGAGGTATTGTAAGCATTTTCTTTTTACCAAACCTCTCATTACCGTAACTTAAATAATAGTCGAGTAAACTGTTATTCTTTTTTGGTTTCACAGTGACAATGGCTCTCCAAGGGAAGCAGTAACTACAATGTGGTCCGCGACAAAAATGAGTTTGGCACCCTTGTTTCTAAACTTTCAGCAAATAGAGGTTGCCGCCAAAAATGTGAATAGCAACAAGTGAATCACAAACCGCTGGGGGATTACTGTATGCTAAGGTGCTTCACTGGTATGATGTTATTCACACAGCAAATGCCCCCAATATGCACAAACTAAGGATACCTCAGCAAACACGTTTGGACTAAACAGTTGCAAAAAACAACAACAAAAAACTTTAAATCAAATGAATGTTGGGGCTCACTGTCAGCTTTGCATTTGTCGTTGATCCTTGTGAAGTACTTGTGGCAGCTGCATTTGTAGGAGCCCTTTGTGTTGTTGCAAATGTGGGAACACGCCCCGAACTGAAGACACTCATTCTTGTCTGAAAAACAGCAAAGAATCCCATTCATGAAATAACATACGGTTATAAAAATCTTTGTCTTGATGGCGTTTGTGAACGTTTACCTCCACACGTGCGGTATCCTATTTTTCGGAAGCCCGGTTTACAGGAGCAGAAGGCATCGGTGCCGTTGGTGACACAGTGGGCCTCGTCCCCATCGCCACACTGAGTCCTGTTACTTCGGCAGTCATTGAGCTTGCTTTCTGTGAACACACACGCTGACTTGTCAGCAAAGATACTTGAGCAAGTTCTACCAAAGCAAACTCATCCAAGCAGCCCCCCACCCCACAATTCCAAACTGTTCCCAAAAAGCTACAGGCATACAATTGCTCAAAATGTACTGGAAGGACAAATGAAGGTGCAGGGGACCAAATTCCTCTCTCGGTGAAATCGTTGCTGAAAAAAACGTGATGGAAACTGACAACTATGTCGTACTGAATTGTGAAGGGACAGCGTAAAACAGTTTTTCTTTTTCAGGGACTATCGGGCTGTATATGGATAATTCTGTTCACACAGCTTAAAAATGAACCTGATTTGCAGTTGATCTCATCCGAGCCATAGTCCTCGCAGTCATTAAAGATGTTGCATCGCAAAGTGGAGCTGATGCATTTTCCATTTGCACATAAGAACTCGTCTTTCTCGCAAGCGGGAACAGCTGGATGCACTTCTGTGGGAATGTTAACACACACACACACACACACACACACACACACACACACACACACACACACACACACACACACACACACACAAAGTCAGCAACTCCCTAAAACTGGCGGTAGTGGTGTGGAAGTAGCTTGGTTGATTTCAAAGGTACGGAGCTACTTGCCACAATTCAGCTCATCCGATTTGTCGCCACAGTGATTGATGCCGTCACATCTCTTTGACATCTGAAGACAGACGCGGTCATTTTGGCAGCGGAAAGCTCTGTTGGGAGGACACTGGAACTTCCCTGTGCATCAAAATGGTTGGACAAAAGAGGGCAGAGCTGAGAAGCCGAGTAAAAGAGGAAGGCAAAAACCAACTAAAGCGTATCTACGACAGCAGTTATTCAGCAGTCACTTCACTTTTTTTCTTTCTTTCCTTCCCACATGCATTTGGTATTTAATATGAAGTGCAAAAGGGAATCAATTAGCAAATGAACTGTCATAATCCTTCGTGGGTTTTTTTGGTTGTTGTTTTTTTTTGTCTGTTTACAGCGGTGAGATATCATCAAGTCACAAGAATGAATTTCATTTCCCTCAGTCGGTCTAAAAATGATTTATTGAAGACAAATAACATACAGTATCTTTTTTCAGCTGTTTGTGCTAGTTAGAAAGTGACAGGCAGAACAATGAAATGCTTCCCACTAGATGGCAGAAGGCACAAGAAACTGGGTATCAACCTGTTACTATTCATTCAATACAATGACAGCTTCGTTTTTTTAGTGACTAATCCTGCAGAAGTTTCACACTAAATACATTTGTGAGTAACATATTATCATTCGAAATAAACACTTTGACATTTTTATTTGGTGGTTTGGTGTGGAAGTTAAGTATGTATTGTAGCTCAATAAAGTTTGGGAAAAACTGGATGACATGGCAGATTTAGTTGAGCCCTACGAACTGTGCACACTAATCCAAACAATTGTATCAATCTCTGCTTCTCTGCCTACTTGATCATGAAAATTCAAGTAGGCTTCATGAGGACTCCTGAATCATTTTTGTTGTCTGTGTGGTTGAAAGTTGATTTGGCACTTTGAAAAAAATGCACATCAGACAGTAAGAAAGAGCAGTCTAAGTCAACAATTTAGCATTTTTCTTTTCTGTGTTGTTGTTTTTTTTTTCCCAACAAAAAAAAACTACTGCATGAGAGTAGCATTCACATGCAGGCACTCACGGCAATCTTCTGGACTCTCATCTGAGTTGTCTCCACAGTCATCCTCTCCATCACACTTCCAGGCAAGTGGTTTGCACAGAGTATTGTTGCATTGGAATTCATCCAGAGGACAGAGGCGGCCAGCTGAAAGAACATCAAGTGATTCAGAGTTTATCTGGGTCAAAACTGATACAACTCAATCTCACGCACAGAATCAGAGCTGGAGAATAAGGAGAGAGCAGAAAAAAAAAGAACTGCGCACTCACCAGCAGTGTGGCAGTCCTCCTCATCACTGCCATCCATGCAGTCTGGGTCAGCGTCACATCGCCAGCGAATAGGAATACAGTGTCCATTTTTACACTGGAATTGGTCATTGTCACACTTGAGATCACAGCCATCCTGGAGAACACAGCCCCAAAATAAAGAAATAATGCAAGTGTTCAACTTTGTTCTTGTGAAGACTGAAGAGTCAAGCGTTCCGGGCACCTCATCTGATCCATCGGCGCAGTCACGGTCCCCGTCGCACTTCCACCGCCCAGCGATGCAGCGGCCGTTCGTGCAAGCAAACTCACTTTCGGAACACTGCCGAGGCACTGCGCGAAAATGCATCAAGACAGGACAGCAGGTGGTCAGGGAAGACAATGAAAGGAGCTCTGCACAGTTAGCTACATCGGCTCTAATCTGGACTTTACAAGGACAACAAGGATAGTAGAATCAGCTGTCAGTGTTGGTGACTGCAAGCACACAAACAAACACGTTTCACAAGGAAGACCTCTCTCACAGTGTCAATCAAAACTGAGCATTGTCATCTTGATCAATGGAGAATTGAAATAGTTGTTGATGATGCAAGTGTAGCCGACAAGGTCTCCTTTATAAAAAGCTTTAAAGGACGTGTTTGTGCAGTGGCAGATGGACAGTGGACAACACGCAACGACTAATTCCAAGTCTCCTTGCAGACTCTCACAGCAGGGCTCACGCATGGACAAAAGCATGACAGGGAACTGACCGAAAATGTTTGACTTTTGAACGTGGAAGAGACTTACCTCTAGCTCGTGCCAACAGGACAGTATGAAATGAAACAGACAACAGATGAGATGAAATGTCCTTGCCATGACAGTGACTGGATGTTTTTGACACACAGTCAACATGTTAGCGCGAAGGGAGTTGAAGGTTAGTGAGAACGGACAAAGGGCCCAGTGAAGACGTGACACCAACCGCATTTATCTTCATCCGAGTTGTCGCCGCAGTCGTTGTCGTAGTCACACTGCCAGCGGCCCGGGACGCAGCGGTTGTTTTTACATCGGAACTGGTACGGCTCACATGTCCTCTCAGCTGCGCACAACAAGCATTGCGATGACACCCAATCAAAGACCACCGACAGATCGCCTCATGGACTTCGGGCCGTGTTGCTTCTTGAGGTCTGCTAACCATTCTAAACATTCAGTGAATTGTGGGAAATGTTGAAGGCAATATTTGACACGAATTCCAACTCTATTTAACATAAAGAAGGGTGCGAATGAAGTATCCATCCATCTCTCCATAATGATTAATGTGAAGATGATGAACTTCAAAGTGGCCCTTGCATTCTTCCATTGTCTTTTCGTGACCCTCGAAGGAAAGAATTGGGACACCCCTGGCCAAATGTGAGCACAAAGACAAAGTAATGCGAGCGGAGGTGAACATGCTCACCGCACTCCTCCTTGGGCTCGTCGGAGGCATCGCCGCAGTCATCTTCGCCGTCGCACTTCCAGCGAGCCGGGATGCAGCGTCCGGAGTCTTTACAACGAAACTCGTCCACGCCGCATGTCATCTGGGCTACAGATGGAAACAATTTGAGCCTGCTTTTACTAATCAGATCAAATGCGTGGCGGTAGAGAGCCATCGTTTACCCAGCTGGACATCCTCCGAATATTTACGAGTTGTGGAGATGAACCGAAAGGTAAGTCATGTTTCTACGACGACGAACTCCGTTTTAATATTTGCTCAATGAAATCAAATGTCTTCTTTCTCTTGCTGCACTATTTCCTGCACGTACATGTGAGAATTAATTTATTATTATTATTTTTTTTTTTGGGCCGATCAGATGTCAGCCTTTATCTGTTGCCATGGCAATCTAATATGGCCAGTTCACAATCAGTTGTGCTGGCCAATGTCACTTTAATTATATTGGCAACGGGACTGAAACGTTTCCATTCCTTGATTAGCAAGCCAGAACACATCTGATGTGGCATGTGCACATGGATACATTCGATAATCAGCATCCCTGGTGAGTATGAGCTATGTATTTATTTATTTATTTATTTATCATTTTGTCACGTGTTTTTAAAGAAACGTTGAGCTAAATAAATGTACAGCTGCTGCTAGATTCTGTTTTTGTCCCATGTTGCTGGTTTCTGTACTTGTGAAATCATTGTGCTGGATTAAGTCAAGCAAGTCCCCACTGAAGGCCCAGAAAGTCATTTTATTTCGTCTCCGAATGAATTCTCAGCCATTTGTCCTCTTTTTAACTCAAACATAAAAATAAACCTGACGCACAGGTATTGTGATTTTGGTGCAGCTGTGCCATAGATAATTGTGTCCCCGGGGAAACAAGTTGTGACGCACATACGGCATTTTATTGATGGCTTATGAAATGACTGAGAGTATTTACTTATCATCTAAAAAAATGAATGATTCAATATGTCCAGGTACCACCTGAAATGTGTGCATAACCCTGGTTGGGAAACATTGGTGTACACAACTGCTTCCTATGGAACAAGCCAAGTGGGCTGTCCAGGCATTTGAAAGCAAACTGAATGATGTGTTGAGAAGGGGAGTTATGAGGTTTGAAAAAAAATGTAGAAGCAGTGCAGGAGAAAAACAAAAGTGTGAAAAGCAAATAATTCATCTGCTTACTGCAGTTGGCGGGTTCATCAGATCCGTCCACACAGTCGTTGTCGCGGTCGCACACCCAGACGCGGGGAATACAGCGTTTGGTGATGGCACACTGGAACTGGGTGGGTGCGCATGTGACCTCAGCTACAGAGAGAAGTGAGCAAATGTTTTTCCATGGCGAGAAATCAACAATCCAAGTCGGATGAAAGTGAGAAACACTCACGGCAGTCTTTCTCGTCCTCTCCCTCGCCGCAGTTGTCTTGGCCGTTACAGCGGAAGATTCCTGGGATGCAGCGACTTGGGTGGGAACATTTGAACTGGCTGGGCAGGCAAACATGAATATCTGCAGCGTCGTTACACAAAAGACCCATTGTGAAATTTCGACGAAACAATGGACGCTGCAAAATAAGCATCCGATGTCAGAATGTGGGCTGTACCGCAGTTGGCCTCGTCGGAATTGTCCTGACAGTCGTTGTCTCCATCACATATGTATGCAGGGTTGGTACAGATGCCTGTGCCACACTGGAACTGGCCAGGTCTGCACTTGAACTCGGCTGTCACGAAAACAAAAGCGAATTAGTGCTCTTGGACTTGTCGATTTCAGCAGAGTGCGCTCGCAGCATGTCTGAAAATCGACACTCACAACAGTCAGCCGGCTCATCTGAGCGATCGCCACAATCATCCTCCGTGTCACATTTCCACCAGAACGGAATGCACTTGTCATTCTTGCAGACAAACTACGAGACAAAAAGTGGAGATGCATAAAAGGCACATTGTTGAGGCCATGAGGAGGATGTTTGTGCAGTTGCCGTCACCTGGCTGGCCGTGCAGTTGGACATGCATGTGCGCTGGTCGTTGGCAAGGTAGAAGTTGGTGGGGCAAGCGCATTTGTAGCCCCCTCCAGGGGAGAGGAGGCACAGGTTACTGCAGCCGCCGTTGTCCGTCTGGCATGGGTGGTTGCTCACTGGCAAACACAAAACATTTCGACAAAGGGCCAAAGGCACCGACGATTTTCCTGGGACGTGCCTCCATGTCGACCAACTTTGATGCCCTTTCATCTATGCAAAGTCGTGTATGTGTACATAACTACGAATAAGTACTGTATTTATGTCGAAATTATTGCATTTCAGATCGCTGCACAATCGCAGACCATGTGAAATATAATGAATAGGAATTAGTGTTCCACCATAATGGTTTAAAAAGAGCAACAAAAAAATCACTTTGGGTTATTGCTTCAACATTGAGAGTGTTACCCTGGGGCTGGCGGTAGGGGTGATAAATGTGGACATCCATGGGCCGATGCAGGGTGCTGATAAGGGTGGTCTTGTTGGTCCCCAGAGTCTTGTGAGCTCTGTTGATGGACTTGGTCTCCCAGTCGGTCCAGTAGATATATTCCTCAAACAGTGTCATGGCAAAGATGTGTGGGATGTCTTGGCTAAGAACTGCCAAAGGACAGCGCACACACAAAAAATAAATAAAAATTGTGTCTTACCATTAGAATATTGCCCGGATTGTGGGTAGGGTACTGAATGAAGTGGCCAGAGTGCATGTTTGAATAATGCAAGGGGTTAGAAATTCATTGAGGACTTAAACTGTCAACAATAAATCATTGCAGGTATTTGACATTTCAATGTTGCGGCAAGCAATGTGGCCGAGCAGATTTTGAGGCACTGTTAATAATACACAGGAGCTGAGTGGGTGCGCAGGCCAACGCGATATCTAAAGTGTTACGCAATGTTCGATATGCCCGATTAGGTTTTATACATTCAAAGTGCTCTTTCTGCTCCGATAGACTTGGCATAGCATGCGTTTGCTTTCTGCGTTTGGCGCAAATGCGTCAGCACACAATTCCTGTTTGGTTATAAAATACGGTGAAAAGCCATATCCACCACCTTTATCGACGTGCAACCCCCATGTCTAGCTAATAGATAATCCAAAAAACTTTCACCCGGTTGTGAGAATTGTTTCACAATTTGGACTGGGATTGCATGAGGTGGCCTTCAGCATGTTCCTATCACAATCCAAAGGGAACGCTAATTATCTCCTTAAAGGCCCTGTGACATCAGAAAATGTTCCTCTTTAAGCAGAGATACTTGTGAGCAATACACATGTTACATTTCGACCGGTAAATAGATTGTCTGTCATTTAAAGTGATGTAGAATTTGGCCATATGTGACTTTGCGACATATTCTACTTATTTAGACATCCCATTTTGACTTCTTCCCTACCCCGTGAATGGTCCAAAATGCTCTAAGTGCAGCCAAAGTACACAAAGATAAATGACCTGTGTGTCTTCTGGTGCCATCCAGACTGGCAAACTCAATGTAATCCTCCCGGGCGTCTGCCCAGTATATGCGGTCATTGATAAAGTCCAAGGTCAGACCATTGGGCCACGTGATCTTGTCCTCTATGAGCACACTCCTGTTGGTGCCATCCATGCCAATTCTTCCAATATGCGGGTTGTCACCCCAGTCAGACCAGTACAAGTACCTAGACACAAAAAACGGATGGTGTTATGCATCCTAAAGATACACTACGTCCTTCGAATGACAACAATCACTCATGGGGTCTCACCCGTAGCGCACATCCACGGCCACAGCGCGAGGTTCCCTCAGCCCGCTGTTGACCAGCACCGTTCGGTAGGCTCCGTTCAGTTTGGACACTTCAATGGTGTCCCGGCCTTTGTCACACCAGTACAGGTTGCCCCCCACCCAATCCACAGCCACGCCGTCCGGGTTGCTCAGAGAGGTCCGGTGCAACACCTGCATATCGAAGATGCAAATGTTCACTGCATGGGCCCCAAGGGCCGCCTCCCCCCCCCACCCCGTATTGACTGACCTCCATGTCGCTGCCATTCATACGCATACGTCGGATCATGCTGCCCTGAGTGGTGACGTCGGTCCAGTAGATCATCTGCTCTGCATAGTGGAAGTCCAGTGCCACGGCGTTATTCAGACCCTAAAAATAAAAAAAATTAAAAAAGGCAAGTATGAGTTCGCAGGGGCATCGAAAGGAAACAATAACAACCTCTCCTTTTTGCTCTCTACCTGTTTGATAAGAGTGTAGTTGGAACCATCCAAGTTGAGCTTTCTCAGGTAGTATCGGTTAGCAAAGATCAAAAAGGCCTCCTCCTCTGCACACACAAACAAGATTGAACATTTTCCGGATTTTTTTTTTTGAGCTATCAACAACCAATTCGGTGCCGTACCTGATGTGGATTTACAGATGGTGGGATCATTGGGGCTGACTTCAAATCCATCCACGCAGAGACAGTGGAAGCTGCCGTGTGTGTTGATACAGCGCTGAGTGCAAGGGTAGACGCTAGTGCACTCGTCCACATCCACACAGGTCTTCCCGTCTCGCTTCAGCTGGAAACCGGGATGGCACCTGCACTGAATGCGTCAAGCCCACAAGAGAGGTCAGCATCTTAAAGACCTCAATTGCACTGTTGAGGCTCTACCGGAGTTTGCCCAGTTCCCGCCCTCGCCTTTGTTTAAAAAAAAAAAATTGATATTTCTGACTTACGAGTCAAATTCATTCCGTGATCAGGCTTGCAACTCAAAAGCCACATCTCAAATCATCCTTGCCCAATGAAATGAATGGAAACGCCGCCATCATCAATTCCAAAAATGGCCCTTGTCAGCATTAGATCGCGATAACATACTGGAACTAAATAGAATACAAAGAGGCTCCGGCACGTCCTCAACCCTCGTGGGGGTAAGCGCTTCGAATTATGGACGGATTAAGAACGAAACAGTTTGTGCGGCATGATCATATCATGGCCATTGTGCTGCTCCTTTTGGTGTGTGTGTGCCTCAGCCACCGAGGGGCAATGTAATAGCTATCGATGTACGACACATTGATTTCAAATTGGCTAAGTGTGTCAGGTCATTCGTAAGTTGAAGTAGTACTCTATCTCGATAAACATCCAAAAGGGGCATGACTGCCATTCGGCAAAGTTTAATTGGTGTTTGGAGCAGAAATGATTGCACTCCATTAACTCTGCCTCGCAAATGCCTGGCAAGGGTGACATTCCCTGCCCGAAAGTGAGAGTACCAGAGAGGTGCGGTACCGGATGTAGGCTAGTGAAAGAAGTGGTGTCCCAACATTTCCAACACCCTTAAAAAGCACCCGTATACATACCGTACAGTTACACCCCAACTTATTCACACTATGGCCACATTTTAAGAAAGTCCATTTCTATTTGGTGAATGTAAGAGCGTGGCAAAAGACTTAACATTGTGTCAATGCAGGCACACGTAAATATAGTTTGCAATTCAGCACTGCCACTTTGGCCGCCGAGTAAATATTAAAAACCAGAAAACAAACGCCACACAGTTCACATGACTAGCCTCCTATTTATGTGAAAACAACAACTTTAAACGATGATTCATTCTGGTCCATAAGTAGGGTGCAGGCACACACGCTTAATGATTTTCAAAAGAAGCTCAGACCGCAGCCTCGCAACTACAAATATGAAAGTTCATGCTCAGTTCAAGCTGTTCTTTACGCACCTCCTACTTTCAGGAGGGAGAGCCAAAACAAGTTAGGGTCTTACGCAAGCACATGCCTGAAGTCAGTTCCCAACTTTTTCGCCCCGCTTGTTGGGTAAGCGCATCCATTAAATACCGGTGGGTCTCTTGGATGCCTCTGTATTCAGTAATTGATACGCTCACTGTTCATATGGACTTGGCCAGTCAGTGTTTGCTTGGATTTACGAGACAAGTGCTGGATACCAAAAAAATAAATAAATCCACACTGAGATGGCTTGCTTACCTTGTAACCAATCTTGAGGTCATCACAGAGTTGTGAGCAGCCACTCAGTTTACTGTTGAGACACTCGTTGATGAAGCAGTTGAGTTCATCGGAGCCGTCGCCGCAGTCGTCATTCCGGTCACACAGCAGAGTCTCGTTCACGCAATTTCCATTGCGGCACATGAAGGCTGATTCGTTACATGTCCTCACTGAAACCACGCAAAAACGGTGTGTTAAGTGCCGCACGAGCCGGAACGCGCACAAAAAAAAAGGCGATACTCTGGGAGAGGTGTGTGTTTGTCGGCCCGGTGAAATGAGAAATGCATGCAAGAGTGAAGGGTTATCGTTCCGATTTATAATACTGCTTGTGGAGGTGCACCACATGTATGTAGCAAACTGTGCTGCTTGTTAGAAACGCGGCTTTGGAGAAACCATCCCGAAGATGCAAAACATCGTTTGAAAATATTCACTGGTATTAAGGTGTGTGAAGGTCAATGGAGAATTGCAACCAGCAGAAGAAAACCAACGCAGATGCGAATAATGCAAACCACACCGCGCTTGAAGAAAAAGCTACTGTTCAGTAGGATGGAACCTCAAGTTACAAACTTGGTTCGGTGAGTCCATTTCTAACGCAAAACGCTCACACATCAAGGTAATGTTTCCCATTGACATAAATTGAAATGCAAGTCATCCGTTCCAGCCCCAAAACAAAGTTATACTTGCAGTACCTTTTTTATTTTTACCCATGTGTGGTTGAAAAGTTAACATTATAAATGAAAACACACTATTGTAAAAGAAATAAAGCACTTAAAAAAAATATACGATAACATAAATTCACTACACATCTCTTGGTAAGTTTTATAGTGCGTTGGTCGCCTCGCTCACGCTAGCGAGCGCTTTCTATTTGTTACTTTGCTGAAGAGCAAAACAGGCGCAAAGCACAGCGCTCCGGCCTGTCTGTTCATTTAGAACAGGCACTTTGCCTTTTCTTAGGAGCCGTTCTGACAGGTTAGCACATTGTTGATTTTTCTCGTAATGTTGGCTTTCAATATGTGGACAAGGACATGGAGCTACTTTACTACCTACTCTCGGGAAATTTTCTGCGTAACTGTTTGTAAACATGACGTTCGTAACTTAAGGTTCCACAGGACCGTCAATTTTCAATTCCTGGAGTACAATTCCCACCTGAGTCGGTGCACCGTGGATTCTTAGGCGCTTCATCAGAGTGATCTTGACAGTCAAACTCGCCATCACACTCCCATTTCTTTTGATTGAGGCAGCGGCCGTTGGCGCAGCGGAACTCTTCAGGGCCGCACGTTGGATATTCTGCAAAAGACAACAAAGTGATTCGATTATTCCCAACCGCGGCGGGCGATGTTTTCTCACCATAGACGGCACACGCTCACCACATTCAGGAGACTCATCGGAGCCATCAGGACAGTCAATGTCATGATCGCACACAAAGTGCTTGGGTATGCACTGCCTATTCTGGCACATGAACTCACTGTCGTCACACGTGCTGTTGGTGTGCACTGCAAGTGGAAAGGGGTTACATTTGTGGAAGGCTTGGCAGAAGTCAATCCAGGACAATGTCGCCAAACGGGCTGCTGTGCTGATAGTGCACATGTCCAACTCACGGCATCCGGCCTTGACACTCTCGTCGGCTCCATCCGGACAGTCATTGTCTCCATCACACTTCCAGCGCTGGGGCACACACACGTGCGAGCCGGGACACTGGAAGGCCTCGGGACTGCAGGTTTTAGATTCTAGGTTCATGGAAAACGGGAAGGGTATCGTAAAATGACCGGGTTTGCAGAATTCCAGCAACTGTCAACGTCAGAAACTCTCAATGGAAATGAATAGGAATTTAATTGACGGTTAAAAGGGAACTCGGGGAAAACAGATGTGAGAAGAATCAATTTGATTTTGTGGCCAAAGCTTGCCAGATAACTTTCGTTCGGTGTTTTGCTGGTGCTGCCATCCAATGTGTAGTGAAAGCGCTTTTGGAATGTCCTCCAGCCAGCATAAAGCACCTGACAAATGCTCTCTATTAATTGGATGAATGAACACTTTTTGGAAGGTTTGGGCAAGATGGGCTAAGTAATATTGAACTGAACATGTTTTTGTTGCTCAATGAAAGAATGAATTGTTCCAAAAATGTTCAAAACTTGATACACTTCTACCAAGCAATAAATCCATTGAAATGTTATTCTCTTTAAACTGCAACACCGATATGATCTGGTGGCCAGATGAGGAAATGATTTAATGGCTTTGTGATTTTGATGGTTTTTATAGTTGCAAATTGTATGCAGGAATTTTGACAAAGAAGATAAGAGAGACTGTTTATATTTTGACATGAAGTTTTTGTTGTACTCTGGTCCTGGTTATTGCTTGGCTCCGTGTAAAGCCCATGAGGCGGAGGGATACTATTGTACGCGTGCCAAAGTAATAAAAATGTCTTTCATCCATTCATTCGATTACTTTGCATGGATGTGTGCATATTACAAAAGAAAACATTGATGTTTGTGCTTGAAAATGACACGTGGTACATAATTGGGGGAAAGAGCTGCTCGCAGTTGAATGCGTGGCTTACTGCATTTGTCATCCTCGTCCGATCCATCGCCGCAATCATCAGAACCATCGCACACCCAGTGGCTGGAAATGCAGCGGTGGTTTCCACACTCAAACTGGGCGGATGTACAAAATGTGTCTGCCATCGGAGCCATACAAAGATTTCAGAAAAAAACAGAAAAGAATAATTAAACTAGGTTGACTAGAATGCAAGAATATTATTTCTGCTGCAATGATCAGTACAAGTGCACCCTTCTATACTTGGGCGTTCCGAATACAGAATGCGATGCCGACGGTTTATATACTCTTGCCACTGAGTGCAAGGAAGAAACGTCTTTGAATCAACATTTGACTGACTGCAGTGTGTCTCGTCAGCTCCGTTCTCGCAGTCATTGTCCTTATCGCAAGTCCAGCTCATCGGAATGCAGGCGCCACTGGAGCAAGCAAAGAAGTTGACTGGACATTTCAGCTTGCGTTTATCTGCAAGACCGGACAAAGAAATCACAAGTAGGCTTGAATGGGTCCAAACGGACTCCAGGCAGGAAAAGCAGGCTGGAGCTGCGCACCCGGGCAGTTCCTTTCATCGGAGAAGTCGCCGCAGTCGTTGTTGCCGTCACACAGCCACGAGGACAGATAACACAGAGTGGTTTTCTCGCAGCTCTGGAAGGAAGCGCCTTTCACTCCCAGGCGGAAGAAACGCGAGCAGTCGGTGGGTTCTGGCCATGAACAAAAGACATTTTCACGACCCTTCGTTTGATCTCCAGCATTCTTTTAAGCGGCCTTACGGCAGTTCATTTCGTCGCTGGCATCCTCGCAGTTCACCACCTGGTCGCAGCGGCTGAAGTTGGAGATACAGCTGCCATCTTTGCACTGGAACTCTCCAACTTTGCACAGGGTCACTGCAAAGATAAAATCATACGAGTGAACATAATGTCAACTCCCTCTTACTTGAAGCAGCCGGAAAGCAATTATTGAATTGATCAAAACATGTCAGCTAACCAGTCTCGATCTTTTCAAGTCAAGTTGGTGCGTTTAAATGAGTCCATCAGACATGCGAGCAACTCTCACTGGATCACACAATTACAATAGCATAGTGCAATTTAAAAAATAAATAAACAAAATTGTTTTTTTTGTTTAACGTTCCGATGGAATGGACGCTGATGACTTACTGTTACAAGGCATTTCATCAGAGTGGTCGCCACAGTCGTCTGTGCCGTCACACCAGAATTTGTGGCCAATGCAGCGACCGTTCATGCAACGCCTGTAGCCTTTCTTGCAAATTCGATTGGCTAGCAAAACAAAACAAAACAGTCGATTAGAAAGAAAAGCTTTTACAGTTAAAGATCTGCTGTGTAGTGAAAATAATGGCTACCTTATCAATAAGCACAAACAAGATAAAGCTAGGCTGATGTTTTTTTTTTTTTTTATACTTTACACATATAAAAAGTTGAAAATATCCCCGCACGTGTTCATTATGGCGTGAATTCTGAACTCCCTCCTCATGAAGCCGCCGTGATGTTTTGGAGACTTTTTTTTAAGCCAAGAATGGCCAGAACAAACCGTTTATGAGATGTTCTAGTTCAATCAGTTGCACAAATCCTCACCGCAGTAGGACTGCTTCTCATCGGACTTGTCCTTGCAGTGGGCCATGCCATCACAGGTCAGGCTGTAGTTGATGCAATCGCCGTTTCCGCACTCAAAGTCGTCCACACTCCCGCAAGACATATTCAGCGCTGGTGAGGTACAGTCATGTTTCATCACTGAAACCGCATTTGCGTTCGATATTGAACAGCTTTCTTTTCTCCTGAATTCTCACACGAGCAGGTGTTGTCTTCCAGTAGTTGTCTGTCTCCGCGGCAACTGCAGTTGACCCTCCCATCAGACGTGGGCAGGCACAGGTCTTGGCAGCCTCCGTTATTGGTGCGGCAAGGAGAAAACTCACCTGACCGGTGTGCGGCCCAAGAGGATGGAATTATGTTAGAGTGAGAATTCTATCATCTCTGCAACTAATGACTCAGCGGAGAGAAACACAACCGAGCGGCGGTGAATTATGGGAAACGAACAGCAGTTGACGCAACTCACAGCTGTTGGTGTCATTGGCCACCGCCACGATTCCCATTGGCTGCTGGGGGATGTCTGCCCGCAACACTTTCATGTCGCCACCCGTGTACTTGTCAGCTCTCAGGACCGCCCTCCTCACCCAATCCGTCCAGAAGATGAAGTCTCCGTATACGGCCAGGCCAAACGGATGCACGGGCTCATTCTTCAACAAAACCTAGAAGGGAAAACAGTTGAGGTCTCCTTCCAAATAACTCGTCTCTACGTTACCGCCGCGAGAAAGCCTCCTTACATATCGGCTGCTCCCGTCATACTCGCAGCGCTCTATCTTGTCCAAAGTGGCATCAGAGAAGTAGAGCTTCTCTGCTCGGTGATCGATAGCCAGGCCGTTGGGAGTTTTAATATCACTGCCGATGATGGCCAGCACATTGGCGCCATTCAGGGAAGCCCTCATGATACTGGGGGTCTGCTCATTCCAGTTGGTCCAGAACATGAGACTGTGGTCAGAAAACAAACAAACCAAAAAAATAAAAACATAAATAAACATAGGACCGATAATATTATCTGCAGCCAAAACACGCCGTGGAATTAAAGCAACAGCTGAGTTGCACGAAACAAATGGGTGGGTGGGAAGAAAGCAGAGCAAGAAAAACGGCTGGAGCTGGGCCCAGCCCGGCCATGTTTGGATCGTAATGACTCACTCCTGACACTCATCCAGCACAAAGGCTCTGGGGTGGTCCTCTCCAGACATGGTGACCACGGTGTTGCGGTTATAGGCCACAGAGCGGCTCTGGTCCACGGTGTGGCGAGTGATAGTGGAGGTTGTGTAACTGGTCCAGTAGAGCGTATCCCAACCGCGGTGGTACGCTAGGCCCTCCACTGAACCGACATCTGTGCAAGAGAAGGAGCAAGTGGCCCTTTACTTTTGTACTTTTTTTTTTTTTCTTTCTTTCTCATAATCTATGGAAGGTGTTTTTAACATACAGGTCAGTGAGCCTTAGAATGCAACCCATGTTGTTCTCGTCATTGACTCGCACTTTGTAGGAGCTGAAAATCAATCCATTTTGTTGCCACCAATGAGACATACCTGCTCTATGCAACATCAGAGTTGCATACAGCAGGTATTTTTTCCCCCCAAATTCTTGCTTATTTATACAAAATGGCCATCATTTTAGAAGGAGTCGGGGAGAAAAATCAAAGAACATGGTGCAGAGCATGTGTGCACAACTGCTGTTGCTGGCGCGCGTGTGTCATCCTGACACTTGATGGCATGCTGCCTGCACATACAAATCCAGCTCCCTGTGGATCCACTCATTCATGGATGGGAAGAGAACTGACACGGAACAGCTTGACAAGTGAGCCCTGGGGGAGGTCCTGACACTGCAGCTGTTCAAGTCCAAGTCTTCCTGAAGACGCCATTTCTAAAACACGGTGCCGACCTTCCGCAAAACATGGAAATCCACTCCACGACGCTGTCTTACCGGCTCCAAAGCGTGCCATCTATTTGTTCATAGTCAGACGATGAACGACCTTTATCACCATTCAACACGGCCATAAAAACACGAACACTCCAAGCAGATGTTTGCTCTCTGAAGAAAGTCAATAGAACCTTTTGAGATGTTTTGGATGAATGACCAAGAGCCATACATAGATGATCTAAATGGAGGACAAATCCACTGTTGAACACCAACTTGACTGAACGCACCTTCATGGCAGGTTGACAAACTAAACACACACAGATAGTGTAGTTGCTCTTTTTATCCTTCCAGCCTTGACACTAACAATTGCCTCCAGTCACGAGAAGGGAATACATCACATAGGTGTGTGACAGTATTATATAAGGGTGGGTGTGCGGGGGGGGGGGGGGGGGATGCTCAGCAGCAGTGAAGTGTGCCATGGCTATTTATAAGCCCAGTTGATTGCAGATTTATTCTCTTGGGAGGGAGTAGTCGCCCTGTGTGTGTGTGTGTGTGTGTGTGTGTGTGTGTGTGTGTGTG